>CAUYUJ010020130.1:130319-163399 GCA_963575745.1 Prorocentrum cordatum | reverse complement strand
GCAGCGCCAGCGCCGTTGACCATGTGAGCTGCACTACGGACACGCACAACTTCCACCTTCTGCCAATTTAGGCTCAGTCCGTACTGTTGGCCGCATTCTTCTATGCACGACATGAGGTCTTGGATGATGTCCGGGTTGGCGTCGAGCAGGAGCGTGTCATCAGCGTACACCAATTTCCTCACGAAATGCGGCTCTGCCGCGTCCTGCATGCGCAGCTGGAACATGGAGCGGCCGTCCGCCAGCAAAGTGGTCATTACATTTGTAAACAGGAAAGGAGACAACGGACATCCCTGGCATATCCCAAGATGCTGGCTGCGCTCAGCTGACGTTGTGCCGGAATCAGAGACGACTAAGCACCAGGCCCGATACATCGGATCCACCATGTCGACAACTTTTCGTGGGCACCCGAGCCTCAGCAGCGATGTCGCCAAGGCTGCGGGTGACACTGAATCGAAGGCCTCGGCCCAGTCCAAGGTAAGGAACAAAGACAACCCTTGCTTTGTTGTCCAAGCATCCTGAATGACACGTCTTGCAATGAAAATAGCGTCGGCCGTTCCTCGTCCAGATCTGAAGTCAAATGGCGTTCGCCATATCCGGTCTTCGGCTCCTGCTTTCTTCAGCCGTTGTATCATGATCATGGCCGACACTTTGCATTCGATTGAGAAGGCTAATGGGTCTGCAATAGTCGCATACCGACGGGTCGCCCTTCTTATATACCTATACGACCACCCTTCGGGTGACAAGGAGGTTGTGGGGGGGGAGAGGGGGGGTAACCAACATCTGACTCAATCGATATTACTATCGGTCTCACTCAACGGGACACCACGGGATACCACGGGACACCACGGGACACCACGGGACACTTGTCGATCTCACTATCGATCTCACTATTGACCTCTTTCAACGGGACACCACGGGACACCACGGGCCACCACGGGACACCACGGGACACCGCGGGACACCTCTCGATCTCACTATCGGTATCACTATCGATCTTACTATCCATCTCACTCAACGGGACACCAGAGGACACCACGGGACACCACGGGACACTTCGGGACATCACATCGATCTCACTATCGATCTCTCTATCGATCTCACTCAACGGGACACCACGGGACACCACGGGACACCACGGGACACCTGTCGATCTCAGTATCGATCTTTTTATCGATCTCACTATCGATCTCACTTTTTGGGACACCACGGGAAACCACGGGACACCTCGGGGCACCACATGGATATCACTATCGATCTCATTGTCGATCTCAGTCAACGGGACACCACGGGACACCACGGGACACCACGGGACACCACGGGACACCTGTCGATCTTACTATCGATCTTTTTCGATCTCACTATCGATCTCATTTTTTTGGGACACCACGGGAAACCACGGGACACCTCGGGGCACCACATCGATATCACTATCGATCTCACTATCGATCTCACTATCGATCTCTCTATCGATCTCACTATCGATCTCACTCAACAGGACACCACATGACACCACGGGACACCACGGGACACTGCGGGACACCGCGAGCCACCGCCGGACGGACGGACGGACGGGCGGGCGGGGGAGAATCATTTGTCTTGACTTCGCCCTGGCAATGGCGGACACCACAGGATACCACGGGACACCACGGGACACCGCGGGACACCCCGAGCCACCGCTGGACGGGCGGGAGGTGGAGAATCATTTGTCTTGACATCGCCCTAGCAACGGCGGACACCACGGGACACCACGGGACACCGCGGGCCACCGCCGGACGGACGGGAGGGGGATAATCATTTGTCTTGACTTCGCCCTAGCAGCGGCGGGTTCATTCCTCTCGCGCGCCCACGCAGCTTCGCCTCGTCGGCACGCACGACACGAACGAAACGAAACGATTTCCCGGTTGGGGGTCTCCGTTCCACTGCGATCTCACCCCCCAATCTCCGATCATTTGAATTCTGGTCTTGCGCCATGCATTTGGCACGCAAGTTCGCGACCACGCAGTATTACAGAATTCGGCTATCCATGAAATCGCAGTTTCCCCGTCTTTGGCCACGGCTTTCCAGATTTCCTGCGGTACTTGATGAAGTCCTTGGGCTCGCCCATTCTTGAGCTTCTTCGTGGCCTCCCGAATCTCTGACTCGAGGATGGGACCCTGCCTCACAGGCAGTTCCGGGCCAACGTTCTTGCAGTTGGGGAGAAGGGTGGTTGGTCGCACCGCCCATTGGATGCGTTCCAGGTGTTCTGCCAAAGTGCCTGCACGCCTATCGCTGCCTACGAGTTCCCCCCTATTGTCTCGCAGTTTGCTGGGTTGTTGGACACGCCCTTTCTTCAGTCTCCGAATCTGCGCCCAATCGCCATTTTTGGTAACTTGTTGCAGCCAGTGCGCACGACCGCGCGCGACTGATGCCTTTACCTGCACTCGCGAGTTGCATGGAGTTTGGCCGCCCGCCGCCTCCAGGAAGACGGAAGGAGGACGAGGACGAGATCGCCTTTTTTAACCTCCAGCGCGTAATTGTCGCTACATGCCCTCCCCCCCCCAAGGGTAATGGTCACGATCCTACGTGGGGTGGGGGGGGGGCTTCACCCCCCAACATTCGGGGGCGGAAAAGAGGGGGGTTATGCCTGGGCGGGGGTGGATATCATGGCGTGGGCCATGATATTTCCCCAGATCTCATGGCGCCTCTTCTTATTTCATTACGGGCCTCGGCCCCCCCCAGGGGCCGCGCACATGCCGCCGGCTATGATGTGCGCCCCCCCCTCCCTTCTTGGACGCCCCCCATTTGGACGCCCCCAAAACATGCTGGTGCCCGAAGGCATGTTGTGCTGCTCCCGGGCGCCCTGCCTGTGCTCGCGGGCGCTCCTGCCGCTGCTCTCTCGAGGCTCTGCGCAGGGGATCGAGCCGCGGGCCCCTGCCGTGCTCGCAGGCACAGCGCGGTGCTCGCGCGCATACTGTTGTGGAGGACCATTCGTAGAGAGGAAGCATGTTGTCAAATAATGTCCAGATGTCTAAAACATGTCTCAAACATGCTCCGAACATGTAAAACGTATGTTTAAAACGTGTTTAGAGCATTTTTCCGACACTCTGAACATGTTTTTAAACTCAATGATAGGGCTCTTAGGGTGTCCATTGCCGTGGCATCCACAAGCATACTGTGATGATCGCAGCGTGCCCCCGCCCCGACTTGCCCCACCCCGCTCGAGCGTTGCCGTTGCCGCGGTCCCTCCCCCTCGGGCAACGATCGCTGCGCGGAGATAATAGAAAAAGTACAAGCAACGTCTCGGAGGAGGAGGAGAGGGGGGAAGAGAGTGGGGGATTGGGGGGAGGAGAAGGAGGAGGGGGATGAAACGGAGGAGGGAAAACAAGGAAAGCAAGAGAAGGATTACCAGGGTCACCGCCTTCAAATGAGCGAGTAACAACGACAGTCCACAGCCTAAGCCTCGGGGAACAGGTCACGCGAGAGCCTGTCCAGATACTCCCGACGATTCTTGGTGACAGGAGTCTTGCAGGCTTCCCCCAATCCCCCAATCTGGGACTGGCCGAAGAAACCGCACGTGGCACAATACCACACTCCTAGGCATACGTGATGCATGTGAGGGATGGGCCCAAGCGCCAGCGATATGTTTACGTCGACCTCGGGGGAGCCTTGACAACCTACAGTCAACACTCGATGTTTATACAAGCGCCTTTTAGCCAGGGATTCACAGCAGCCTTGGAAGAAACAACCCTGCACACAGAACACGAACGCACGTCATCAGCCAGGGTACGTGCCGTCACAAAGCAAGCTATAGTGCGACTTGCAGCTGCGGGCGCCGAGGGAGAGGGAGGAAGTCTGGAGTTCTCGGCAGCGTCGGCTTGGCCTCACGCTTCAACTCCGTCTCAGGGCGAATAACGAGCAGAGCCGCTCTCAACAAACGACGTCTGACCAGCACATAATCCCTCTCCACCGTGACCACACGCGCCCTGTCCACCTCCGATACTCTCCATTTCTTTGGCAGCAGGGCTCGCCAAGCCGTCGACTTTCTCGTTGCCTTGCACCAGCCAACTTGCGAAGCCTTGCACCAGCCAACTTGCGAAGCCCCTTGCAACAATCTCTTCATGGGTCAAGTGCGATGACACTTGAAGCACCGTGGTGTCGGCCGGCGTACGAAGAGGAAGATGAGGAGGAGGAGGAAAAAGGAGGAGGACGAGGAGGAGGAGGCGGAGGAGGCGGAGGAGGAGGAGGAGGAGGAGGGAGGAGGAGGGAGGAGGAGGAGGAGTTCATGCACGAGCTTTAGGGGGCCAAGGTCTGGCCTTGACGCGCGGCCGCCAGGCCCCCGCCGACGGCTGGCGGTCGGGCGTGGACCGCAGCGCGTAGAGGAGGGCCTGCGGGGGCCGTCGCCCCTATGCCGTTTCTTTTTCCCAGGCTGCGCCGCCTGCTTCCGTTGTGGGTGCATGGTGATGATGGTGATGATGGTGATGATGGTGATGATGATGATGATGATGATGATGATGATGATGATGATGATGGTGATGGTGATGGTGATGGTGATGGTGGTGGTGGTGATGATGATCATGATGATGCTGCTGATGATGATGCTGATTATAGTGATGATGATGATACTGATGATGATTCTGATGGTCATGGTGTTGGTGGTGATGATTACGCCTCTGCTGCTGATGATGATGTTGATGATGATGGTGGTGATGATGACGCTGCTTATGATAATGCCGATGATGCTGATAATGATGCTGATGCTGATGCCGATGATGATGATGATGGTGGTGGTGATGATGCTGATGATGATGGTGATGGTGATGGTGGTGATGATGATGACGCTGATTATGATGATGCTGATGATGATGCTGATGCTGATGCTGATGATGATGATTGTGATGGTGATGGTGATGATAATTGTGATGATGACGCTGACGATGATGATGCTGCTGGTGATGATGATGCTGATGATGATGGTGGTGGTGGTGGTGATGAAGGTGATGAAGATGATGATGATGATGATGATGATGATGATGATGATGATGATGATGATGATGATGATGATGATGATGGTGGTGGTGGTGGTGGTGGTGGTGGTGGTGGTGGTGGTTGCGGTTATGATGATGAGGAGGAGGACGAGGAGGAGGAGGAGGAGCCCAGCTGGCCAGCTGGCTGCCTTGATATTCCACTTTCTTCTTCCAATTGTCACGACTTCATCATTTCTCGTTTGGAGCTCGACTGGCCAAGGCGCGAGCGGGCTTTGCGGGCGCAGGACCGCGTTGTCGCCGCCCGGTTTTAGCAAGCCGCCCATTGTCGCAGGTTCCATCACGCGTCGTTGCGAGGAGGTATCGTCTCGGCCATGTGCCGCAACATCCATAGAGGCAATGGCGGCAAAGGCAGCGGGGAAGGTAAAGGTGCCAAATGAGGACACGGCAATCCAGCAACTTTCAGTCGATCACAGTCGTATGTTCAGCCTGCTCGGCCAAACTGAGTTTGAATCACGAGTGGTGTTGGCAGTTTGCCAGCCATTGTTCTAGTGTTCCCTGGGGCGCTTTAAATGGTATATCAGTAGCTCGTCTGGCTCAAGGAGCAGTGGTCCCTACATTAGGCGTCCACGACGTTCGAAGCGAAACGTGACCACAGTCCCGATCTTCTAGACCAGATCCTCCAGGTCTAAGCTATGTTGGCGTCGTTGACCTACGGGCGGGGCTTGAAACAACGACCCACGTGGCGCAGGCTGCACTACGGAAGCTTGGCAGTCCACAGTTACAGTTCGATGGGCATCGCAGATGTTTGGACAACCAGCCCATTGGGATCAACAGGGCGCAGCTTGGCCAGAGGCAACAAGTTCCACCGCCCGCCAGGAAGATACTCAGGGTCTTTTACAGCTTCACGAGGAAGCATTTGCACCTGCGAAGTCCGCGGCTTCGGCAGCCCCGGTGACGGTGTCCAGTGGATCCTCGGAGTTTCAGTTCGCTCACCTACACGCTGCCATGGAAGCGTAGGGCATCGTCCACAAACCGAATTTCGGCCACGCCGGCGGGATTTTGTGCCACTTGCTGGAATGAACATTGTGCCAGCCAATTGCATCCAGGCAGCTATTCTCGCCTCTCCCGAGAAGGCCCCCCGTCTGGCGCAGGAATAGGTCTCATCCGGCGCCAGCGGCGGCGGCGGCAGGGGGCGTCCCCGCAGTCGCTTGCGCCGCGCTGGCAGCACCTGCCCCGCAGCCGGCCAGAAGCCCACGGTCGACGCTCCGCAACCAGGCCCAGCCGCCTCCAAACCGGGGCGGCAGCCCAGCAGCAGGTGGATCGACGGCGGGTGGCGCTGCAGGCCCTATGGTGCATTCTAGGTATTCCGAGAAAGTCCACGCTTTCGCCGATGGGGAGGGCCAGGGGGTCTTCCTGGTCCTCCCCCTCGGCGAAAGCGTGGACTTTTTCGGAATACCTAGAATGCACCATAGGGGGCATTATGAGGAAACGCCTGCAGCGCCACCCGCCTGGAAGTCCGAGAAACTCCTCCGCAGCTCGGGGACTCACGACGCGGGGGTTTCTCGAAATCCCCCGCGGTTGGTGGGAGAAGGTGGCGCGGGCGCAATTTCGGGGAACTCCTGTGCAGCTTCGAGAAGGTGGCGCGGGCGCAATCTCGAAAAACTCTTCCGCAGCTTCAAAACTGACGATGCAGGCGTTTCTCTAAATCCCTTCTCCCCCCTCCCCCCTCGCCTAACCATGATGAGGAACCATGGCATTTCTCGAACTTGCTTGCTTGTAACCTATTTGAGTAACCCCACTTCAGTCATAAGTCAAACTGTGTAGGAGTTTCTCGAAACTCTGTCGCCGCGTCACGACGTATTTTGAGAAACTGTCAAGCGGCCTAGTTGCTCGATTGCATAAGAGTTCCTCGAAATGCGCTGCACGCGTGCAATTTCGCGAAACGCCTCCAGCGCCAGGTGCGGGATCGGCAGCTGGCGCCACAGGGAGGGGGACGTACGACGGGTAACGCTTGTAGCCAGCGGCTAGTGCTTGTTCTTGCCCAGCAGCCGCGTTCTCGCCTGACGCTCGCTGCTGTGAGCGGATCTGAAATCCCTGTGGCCCCTAATTCTTTTCTCCTTGCTTCACTGATAAGCAGCACTTGCTGGTGAACGCTACGCTTGGGTATCGCTTTTGGGCACTGCGGATCCTGTGGATGCTCCTTTTAATGTGCGGGAAGAGTCTGAAGGGGCCTCGGGGATTCTTGCGTCTAGGGCCACCTGGCGTGACCAGCGGGTAATGTCTCTCGGAATTATCGCCTCGAATTCCAAGCGTTGGGACTCGCCCGAGGGTCTTAGTTACAGGGGTACTCTCTTAGGGTCAATGGCTGGGTGGCAGAGGTCACTCGTGCGAGGCCTCCTTTGCTGTTGTGGCTAGCCTCAGTTTGGCGCCGTCTGTTTTTGTCGCGCGACTTTCTACTGGACGATGCGGTGGTAAACTTTAGCGTTGCCTTGCCACGTCCGCGTGCATCTCGGGCGGCTATGCGTCAAATTTCGATTTTTTCTTTGTTTCGCGCGCGGGTTGGCTTGCACGCATGCTTCTCATCGCGCCGCCAAATCGCACTGCTGGCGGACGTTCGCGCGGAGGAGCTCGGGGTTCGCAAAGTTCGTCTTTGCACCCAGAAGCCCTCCTGGCCTCCGCGTTGGCCCCGCCGCCCCCTTCCTCCATTTTCTCGCACGCCGCCCCGGGGGGGAGGTTGGATGGGGCCCCAGGGCTGGACCTAGACGGTGTTTTTTGGCGATTTCGTGGGCCGTTGCCGTTTCGACTTCGTTTTGCTGTAAAGGCGGATTTAAGACAAAAGCGAGGGAAAACGAACACACAACGAAAACGGAAAACACCGTTTAGGTTCAGCCCTGTGGGGTCCTTCGTGGACGATGGCGCCCCGGTGGTGCGATGTCCCCCCCGCGAGATCGTTGGCGCGCCCTTCGGCGGGTGTCTGGCCGGGTGCCTCGGCCCCGGTCGCAGACGGCCCGGGCCGAGGTAAATCCCATCTTCCAGAGTCGGGCGGGCGGCGGAGGCGTCGTCCCTGGCGGCCAGCCCGCTTTGCTCCCGTGTCACTCCGAGGCAGTTTCGGTGGCGCCCTTCGCCCCCGTGCGACCTCCCGCTGCTTGGGCGGTTGCCGCGCAGCCGCGTGCGTGCCGAAGGCGCCTGCGCGCGGCGGCGCGAGGCGCCCCGTTCGACGGCCCGCGCCGCGCGCGCCCCGTTCGCGAGGTGTGCGTCGGCCAGGCCTCGGAGCGTCGCGCCCAGTGGCCCGTGCAGCCAGCGGTTGGGCAGGCGGGGCGCGGCGCGGAGGGCGACTCGGGGGCTGGCGAGATGCTCCGCGCCGGCGGGCGCCGAGGCGGGCGCGCGGGGCGGCGGGGCGGTGGGGCCCGGCGGCCCGCCGCGGCGCCAGCAGTCCCGCTGGCCGGTCGCAGCCGGTGGGCCCCCTTCGGTGAGGAGGCCGCCGCGCCCCAGGACGGGGCCACTCCTGCCAGGTGCCGGCGCGGCAGGGCGGCCTCTCTCCGGAGCTCCGGCTGGCGGCGATGGGCGCTGCGGAGGAGGGCGTGGCGATGGTCCTGCTGGTGGCCGCCATCTGTCCGACGCTGCGCGCGTGTGCGCTCGGGCGACGCGTTGAGCATGTGTTGCAGATGGGAAGGTGCATCGCAAGTTTGCGCCACAGAATTGACTTGCGTTGTATTGCGATTGTTGTATAGCGTGCAGCAATAGAGCACTGCGTTTGCCACAAATGAACACTGCGCGCCCCAAGTCTATTGCAGTTTTTTCGCAGCTGGCGGTTGACTTGAGCCGCTGCGTTGGCCAACTGCGATGTGACCGACCACTTCGACCGGATCGCCTAGAGAGCCTGCGAGCAGCGGGCGCGGGGTGCCCGGGTCAATTTCCGAGTCCGACGGTGGAACCAGAGACTCTCTCGCAACGAATTGGCGGGCTTTGGCGCTTTGAACTCGCGCGAAGCTTCAAGACCCTGGCAGTGAACGCTCGGGGTGCGAATTGTTTAATCGCTTCGATCATTCCGCCGGCCAATTTCGCATCACTGTGGCGGCGTTGTGGTGTGCTCGTGCCCAGGGGGAGGGCAGTACGATCTTCGAGGAGATCTTAGGAGATGTGGCTCGCACCCTATCGAAGGGAGCCGTTAGACTGCCCCAGAGGGCGCCAAGATGGCTCAAGAGAGATTTGGAAGAGTTTCGAGACCTACCTGGGTTGTGGGTCAAATTCTAAACGCTTCGCGTATCCCCACCAGTGTCTGCCGTGCATCGTGCCCTTTCTTACCTTCCACTCGTCGGATCGGGGCTGTCGCATCTCAGGTGTGGATGTTCTATCTAGTCATCACTCTCCACACCCTGGATGCGCTTCTTACGTTGCGACTGGCTCGCCGCCTGCTCTTCAGTTGCTACCTGTCCCCAGTCGGCCTGTGGTACCCTGCAGGCTCCATGGATCGGTGCTCTCTGGACGTAATTGCTGGACGGCTTCCTACCGCGACCCTGGATCAGTGGCTTTGTGGGACTTGCCTGGGTATACACAGTCTCGTTCCGCCTGTGCTCTCCGACTCATTGGACTGCACTGTGACACTGTGCCGTGCACACGCCGCGTTTCGACGGGAGCGTGCATTCGGTGCCCTTCCACCCGTTGGGTCTGGGCCGATACGTCTTGGTGTGGTTGTCTCTTCGGAACTACACCTTGATACCCTGACGCTGCGGCTCGCTGCCGCCGTCGGGATCCTCGTTGGACTTACCACCCCGACCTCTGTGTTACCCGACAGGCTGGGGCTGCTGGCGTCCTCGGCTGTTCCCTTGTTCGCTCTTGGACGTTGGAACGTTTTCGCGCCATTTTGGCTGCGATTGGTGGTCTCGGTGCCTACCTCAGGCCTGTTGGACGCACCTGCATGACCGTTCAGGGGCTGTCATGGCACCTGGACTGCATCGTCTTCCCTGGACGCTGTCGTGAGCCGCCTGATCCGCGGCCCTGCGCGCGTTAGGTAATTTAGTCGCGTCCGCGGCCCGTTCGCGACCTTCCGCCGCTGGCGCTTCCGCCTGCGGCTGTTAAAAAAAAGTATCCCCACCAGCCCGTCCAGAAATGATCCCCAGGGGAGTGGAGGTGATGAGGGAAGCGGGGGAGCATTCAGAAGAACAAAGGGCGGGGTAAGCCGCCATATACCCCAAGAGGGGGAGGATGTAGGAGGAGTCGTTGTCGTCGTCGTCGTCGTCGGAGTAGGAGGAGGAAGAGGAGGAGCAGGAGGAGGAGCAGGAGGAAGAGGGGGAGGATGAGGAGGAGGAAGATGAGGAGGAGGAGGAGATGGAGGAGGGCGAGGACGTTGAGGACGAGAAGGAGGAGAAGGAGGAGGAGGAGGAGGAGGAGGAGGAGGAGGAGGAGGAGGAGGAGGAGGAGGAGGAGGAGAGGGAGGGGGAGGAGGGAGGAGGAAGAAAAATAGGAGGAGGAGAAGGAGGAAGACAGTGGCGAGAGCTTGGGGGCCTCTTGGGCCGTCTTTGGGGTCTCTTGGCGGTCCTGGGGGCCTCTTGCGTATCTCGGGGAGCCTCTTGGGGCCTCTTGGGGGTCTCTTGGGGCCTCGTGGGGGTCTCTTGAGGGCCTCCTGGGGGCCTCTTGGGGCCATCTTGGGGCCATCTTGGGACCTCTTGGGGCCTCCTGGGCGCTTCTTGGGGCCATGTTGGAGGAGATCTATCAAAGAAGGGGTGGGTGGGAATTCGCGTCGCCCTTTCAGGAGGCCAAAATGGGACCAAAACCTTAGTAAAACCAATGATTTTGGCTTCCTCGCCGAGGCCATCTTGTTCGCTCCAGCGCGTCGCCGCGCCCCCCGTCCAGGTCCAGGGGAGTTGGTACGGGGAGGGGTCAAGTAAACCCCTCCCCGAAGGGGAAGAAGGAGGGGTGGAGGAGGAAACTCCCTAAACCACCTACGCCCAGAGGGCTGGTGGGATTCGTCATGGATGCTTCTTGGGGTCTCTTCGGAGGGCTTCTTGGTGGCCTCTTGGGGCTTCCTGGGGGCTTGTTGGGAAGATTGGGAGCCTCTTTTGTGTCCTCTTGGGGGCCTCTTGGAGCCTCTTGGGGGGCTCGTGGGGGCTTCTTGGGCCTCCGGGGAGCCTCGTGGGGCCGAGGGCTCGAAATGTCCGTTCGGGTTCCCCGTCTGGCCCCCTCTTCGGGCCGTTCTGGGGATCTATTGGGCCGTCTTGGAGGCCTCTTGGGCCCTCTTGGGCCCTGTTGGAGCTCTCTTGGAGGCTTCTTGGGCCGTCATGGGGCGATATTCGTGGCCTCTTGGTCGTCCGTGAGCGCCGGGAAACTTGGGGTGCGAATTATTTGTGGCGACCACATCATGCGAGCGTGTCGACGTGACGAGTCAGATCTAAAATTTCATCGGCGGCGCCCCTCTAACTGGGCCCCATTTTGGGTTACCTATGGAGGCGGTGGATGGCCGCGGCGGCCGCTCTTCGCCATCGACTTGCCTTCGTGGAGCGGTCGCGACGGCGGATCCCAGCTTCGCAGGCAGGAGGAGGAGGAGGAGGAGGAGGAGGAGGAGGAGGAGGAGGAGGAGGAGGAGAAGAAGGACGAGAAGGATGAGGAGGATGAGGAGGTTGAGGAGTAGGAGGAGGAGAACGAGGAGGAGGGGGAGGAGGAGGAGGAGGAGGAGGAGAAGGAGGAGAAAGAGGAGTATGAGGATGAGGAGTAGGAGGAAACCTTCGCCGCCAGCCCCGCCTCTAATTCCCCCCTGGCCTCCCCCTGCCCCCCTCTCCGCGAAGCAGCCCTCAGGGTGGGCCGCTAAGTGGGCCGCCGTGTGGCAGACTTGCGCGCGGCCGAGTCGGCCAGGGCTGCGTGCGCGCGGCCTGAAAGATGGGCTGCGTTCGCGCACTCGTCTCGGCAAAACAGGTGCGGCGGAACCGCGCGTCGCCGGGTTTGGGGGGTCGCGGCGGGGAACGCCGTCTGGGCAGGTCTTGGTAGGTCCTCCGTGATGCGGGGCGGCCGTGAACATTCGCCCGCCTTTGAATAGGTGGCAAGCCCGGGCTCTTCCGATTTCTTCCCAAAGCACCATGCTGCCGCTCCCTCCTCGCCTCGTCCTTTTCTTCTCTTCCCTTCCTCCTCCTCGAGCCCGGTGATGCCCCCTGCACCCCCCCCCAAACCTTTCGGGAACCCGCGGACATCCACAGGATTTACCAGCAACATCGCCCCTCGAGAGGTGTGTCCTGCATGCGCGCATGTGCTGCACCTACACCTTGCATGTAGGTGCTATGTGCATGTAGATGGGTGCGCGTGTGTGTATATATATGTTCACATACGTATGCATCCTTGTGTTAGCCAGCGTGGAGCCCAAACAGTGTGTTTTCGCTATTTATATTGTGCAATCGATGTTGGGAAAGCAGGCTATCGGCCACGCGGCTGGGACATCTACCTGCTTTTCGGAGCCGAGCTTCGTGACGCAGGTTTCGGCTGGCTCTGCAGCCGAGGGCGAATGCACAGCAGTTTCCGCTTGGTGGAGTCCCTTTACCATCAGTTGGGAGGCGCGCAGTTTCCATCGCTCTCGGAGCCTGGATCTGAAACAACAGTGCGATCTACGTGGCCCAGTACATGTCGTTACCTTCGCCCCCTCCGCCTGCCTTGAAAGTTTCCATGCGCGTGCCGCTGCGCACGCGTGGCTCAAGCAGCTGACGGAGCGCAGCTGGCGCCGCGCGCGTGCCGCCACGTCGCCCGTCAACGCCCAGCACCATCTCGCCGCGAAGGTTTTTGCGAGAGGGCCCCCTGGTCCAGGAGAAGAGGACGAGGACTCTGCTCGTGTGTCAGGCTAGGCAGATCATCTGACGAATTACCGGTTATCGACCGAATGGGTGCAGGGCGAGATCCGATGCGTTGAGCGCTCTGACAACCACCACCGAAATTGCAATCCGGCAGGCAAGGCAGCGTGCAGTTGAGGCGAGGCTTCACGCGACTCTCTGGTCGATCTCGCGGAAGCGGTACTCCAGGGAGGACGCCCTCGTGAACGTCACCATCTTTTTACTCCCAGGAGGGAAACTCGTGATTGTGACATCGATTGGGAGAATGACGAGTGTCTTTGTGTGATTTTGATCAGATGTCGCAAGATTCGTTTGTTTGTTTTTTTGTTTATTTTCTTCTTCGTCTTCTCTATCAATGCCCAAAATGCTGAGTACGAACCAGCCCGAGCCGAGATCTGACGATGAGCGGATGACAGGAATTGCCTCGTCGCCGTGGAAACATGTGTGGGATGCTCATGAAACGTACGTTTCTGCTTATGGAGAGGACCTCGAACGGGACGGGCAAGCCGATATCGATTCCATAACTTTTATGCCGAAGAAGGGGTTCAGTCTGACAGTGGGCGAACGGGAACGTGGGTAGGCCGCTATTGGCGACGAGCGCGCTTACCCGACCGACCCGGGAAAACAAGGCGGGGAGGAGGCGAGCCACCGAGCTTCTGGCCATGGTTGCGTCTACCCCTGCGCAGGCGGCGAGAGCGATTCGCAGAGTGTTTTCCTCCCGTCGGATGCGCCAGAGTCCATTGGGCACTGCGAAGCATCAACAAAACCACCCCCGCAGTGTGCTGCCCGACCTCATCGAAAAGATCGGACGGCCTCTCTTTCGCGATGGCACGCGGGACTCGCTACTCCAGAGCAAATTCCCATCATGCGAGGAGGACTGGAGAACGACACGGGACTGAGGGATGCACGACCGTTGCAAAAAAGGCATCGCTTGGTGCCATCGCAAACGCCTAAGATCACCGGGAATTAGCTTCGACATATAGTGTTCTTCGAGGAAGATGGCGGGGGATTCGAGAGACGTTGAGACTGCCATCCCGACAACTCCCCTCAGATCGGCAAAACAGAACAGGGGACCCTCGAACATCTCGCCGTTTAGCGACGAATGGGCCCCCTCCACGAGGACGGCGAGCGACCGATGCTCCGCGGACCGACTGAGATCCAGGATAACCGTTTCGGTTCGGTCCGGCGTTTCGGGTGTCAGCGTGACCTCTGCGAGAATCTGATGTTGGAGGCTCTTCTGCGCAGACGCGTGGCTGAGCATCGTTGCCCAGAATGGTCTGGCGCTTGCGCCCGGCCCGCGTGCAGGGCGTGCTCTTGGACCTGAAAGGGGGGCAATGTAGGCTTCCTGTGTGATGGATGAGTCGATGACGTTCGCCCCTGCCTGCGTCGCGTTATCGCCCGCCCGCCCGCCGCTGCGGGCGTTTGGTTGAAGCCATCTTTCGCCCCTCGAAGGAGGTGGCTCCAGTTGCAATTGTGCCGGAGAACCGAGCGCGGCCGTGCTTGGGCAAGGCGCGGGGGGCGCGCGCCGCGCGCGCGCCGCCTTGTCTTGCAGGGGGTCATCTGAAAGTGGCCCCTGAGGGGAGTATCATCGGGCCACATTTGTCGGGCTGTTAAGGTAGATCATCGGGTCAAAAACAGGCTGCCAGCCGAAGGCTCAGGAAGAGCCGAGAAGGGGCAGGGTGGCGTCTCTGGCGTTGTCCCAGGTGAAAGCTTTTAGCGCGGCTGCAATGCAGCAAGCAGTGCGGGCGCAATGCCGGGCGAAAGTTTGAACGACCTCGCTCGCGGGATTTCCGAGGGGCGAGTGTCGGCGAGCCCCTTCGGAGTTCTACGCCCGCGAGAAACAGCAGCGGTTCGTATATGACCAGACAGTGAACGAGAGTTCCCACGACGGCGTTTTCACGGGTCGCGGGCCTCGTGGATTTCCCGATCACTGGCGGGGGGGCCAAGCGAGAATTGGGCCGAGACTGAGCTGTTCCCAGTGCAGGAAGATGAGCGTGCGCTGGTGCATCCTGGCGATGCATGGACAAACCCGAGGTCGCGCGTCGCCGCGCGCGGGTCCGACCTCTCAGAGGAAGGCCCGGAAATGATGGGCTTTCCTGGTCATTTCGTCGAAGAAGTCCAGGGCGATGAGGGGGGGAGTCAGATCGAATCCGCCATTGGCGATGACTGTGATCTCCACCCGACGCGAGAGAAGATGGCGGCGCAGGGATCGAATGGCGGGCTTTTGGCCGGTGCCATGGCGATCTACTTGCGAGCGATGGCTTTGGCCCATCGGCATGTTCGGGCCCCGCCGAGCACGGGGGGGGCCATGGGGGCGGCGAAGGGTCGTCGAGAGGCCGCTCCAGATGCCCCGCCGAGTGCGCTTCCTGAGCTAGTTGAGTTCGGTCCGCTCTCCGTCATTGGCAGCGCATGAAGCAGCGGCGCGAGAGAATGTTCTCAACATTCCAGGAGGGCGAGGGGGGGGTGGCGAGATTGATGTGGTCGTGGGCGCGGCGATGAGACATCGGCCAGCGCCGTCGCAGTCGTCGGAGTACGGGGGCAGTCAGTCGTCGGCCACTCGCGCCCGTTGGGGAAGATCTGCCCAGCCAGAGCGCGACGGAGCTTGAGACAGATCCTCTGGCTACCCCTGTCAGAGAGCCTGGCAGAAAAAGGGTTTGTCGTGCGCCTCGTGGAAGAGCTCGGAGAAGGCCCTGCCGTTTCGAGACGGGCGCCCGGTGCAGCGTGAAACGCATCAGGCCAAAGCCCAGTGGGCCCGTCAGGTCGAGTATCCCAGACGCCAGCATGGTTCCTGTGAGGAATGCCTACTGGTTGCCCACGCTCCGGCGTGGGGGCGAGGCAGAGTCTAGGTGCCTGGGGCGGTCGGGAGTTGTGCCGGGCCCGCGCTGGGATTGTCTGCGCGCGCGTCTGGGGCGCAGCGCTACTCTCCTGCGTGATGGGCGCGTTCCCCCAGCCAACTACAGTTGACGTGCAGCGCGGAACCTGGAATGGCAGGTTGGCCCAGCGCAGGGAGGGAGGCCTTGGCTGCAGTTCTAAGGGTGGAAGAATGAAGAATAGGGAGCTCCGAATGCGACAGATGGAGGCGTCTCATGCAGGGGGGGGCTGAAAGGCTCGCACGAGGGCCCGGCTCGGGATTGCCGAGAACGGGTCCGCGCACGAGCTGGGCGCGCCCAGATCGAGGCCGACGGATCGCGAGGCGAAGCGCAAATTTGAACTGCAGCAGTGCGTCTTGGAGCGTGATGCCTCGGCCCGCGGCAAGCGCGTGGCCGACAGGGGCTGCCTGGCGCGTCGATGCGACTCGAGCCAGAGCTGAAGAGACGGTCGTGGTCGAGAGCCGCGAGACCCGAGCCGCGAAATTCGAGGTTGAGCAGATGGTCCAGACCCGTGTGTGTGTGAATATATATATATATATATATATATACACACAAGTGGCACGTGTGTGCCCAGGCTCATACAAAAAACTGAAGGGGCGTTTGAAGAAGGAGTGAAATGCAACATCGAAGTCGCACTCGAGCGCAAGTGGGCTTGCCACACCTTGCGATGTGTGTACCAGGGCCCCCCAGGAAGCCTCAGGAGGCCCGACTTGGATACCAGAAGAGGCTCCAGAAGGCCCCAGGATTGTGAGTGTTGTGCGTGTGTGTGTGTGTGTGTGTGTGTGTGTGTGTGTGTGTGTGTGTGTGTGTGTGTGTGTGTGTTTGTGGTGTATGCTTTGTGTGGTGCGTGCTTTTTGTGTGTTGTAGGTGTGTGTGTTGTGTGTGTGTGTGTGTGTGTGTGTGTGTGTGTGTGTGTGTGTGTGTGTGTGTGTGTGTGTGTGTGTGTGTGTGTGTGTGTGTGTTATGTTTGTCTAGCTTGGGATGTGTTGGGCGTGATTTGTGTCTCTGTCTGTGTGCATGTAGTTCTGAAGCCCCAGGAGGCCCCAGGAGGCCCCAGGCGGCCTCAGGAGGCCCCAGGAGACCCCAGGAGGCTTCAGGAGGCCCCAAGAGGCTCCAGGAGGCCGCAGGAGGCCCCAGGAGGCCCCAGGAGGTTTCAGGACACCCCCAGGAGGCTCCGAGGCGGGGTCTGGGGTGCCAGAAGGTTCAGAAAGCCCCAGGAGGCCCCAGGAGGTTCCAGGAGGCCCCCAGGAGGCTCCGAGGCGGGGTCTGGGGCTCGATTTTGGAAGGATTTTTCAAGCGAAACCGCCATTCCCTGAGAATCGGGGTCACAATTATTGAAATTACATTGTGTTTTTGAAGTTTTTATGTTAAAATGTTGAAGCTCCCATGTGTTTTTGGACCCTGACGTCGCGATCTGCGTGAGGGGTGCCACCGATTTTCAGAATTTCGAGGATGTCCCGAGCGAAACGCCCAGAAAAATCGCGGACGCGTGCGCATTAATCGCCTCTGAGCTCTACTCCCTCGGAGAGGTGCGTATGTATGTATATATATATATATATATATATGTATGTATATATATATATATATACATACATATAAGCGGGGGGGGGCGCGGGGGCAAACCTCGATGGAACTGCGACAGTAGCTGACAGCCTCGCGCAATTCAGCTCGCGCCACCAAACCTCGATCCGCTCGTGTCGGTGGGTTTCATCAACGGGGTCGCGTTTAGTATGTATGTATGTACGTATGCATGTGTATTTCTATATGTATATGCACGGTAGCCAGCGTAGACCCCAACTGGCGCGCTTCTAGCAACCTATGATGTGCCATCTATGTGGAGCGAACTTGGTGGTGCAGGTGATTTCTGTTCGCAGTTAATCGTCGACTCCACTGCTCGCGCAGGCGCCCGCGTGCCCGCGGCTTGGTCTGCAAACCCCTGCGGCGGCGATCGCGATGGCTGCTTGGCGCTGGCTGGCGCGTCGCTGCGGCCGCGCTAGCGCGCGCAGGCTCGCCGCAGGGCGATTGGCTAGTCTGGCGCGATGGACGTGTCTGTCGCCATTTTGGCGACCGTCTCCTCGAGTGCAGCGCCAGTTTTTCGGGGTGTTGAAGCACTCTCAGCTGCTTTAACGTTTTCGCACTGGTCCATAATGACGTCGCCATTTGCAGGTGCGCAGCGAAGTCGGCGTATGCGTGCTTGCTTCTCTGGCATTTTGCACGTGTCTCTCTCACGCGTTGCGCGTATCTGTCGACGCGGTCCTCTACGCCAGCCATGATGATATGATCGGCGTGTTTGGCTGTGATTAAGATCGGGCACACTTTGCATTCTTCGGCGTACCGGGTGCCTTGAAGGTCGAATCCTTCCGTATTATGTTTGAGATGGTTTGCGCTGGTGCGAAAACGTTCTCGCGGCAGCCATGTTGCTTGTGCCCGGCTTCAAGCGCTGGAGGCAGCGCTTTGCTTGGTCGAAATTGGCGGGGCCGGGCAGTGTTCGAGGCGCCGCGGCAGAGCCAGCAGGAAGCGTGAAACGCAGTGGCCCCTTCTTCTCGCCAGAGGCTTCTGCTGGCTCTTTATAGGTGAGGCCTCTGAGGAAGGCTTTGGTTTCGTCGCGTGGTGCGAGTGTGCAATCTTTCTTGCGCGCTGCCGTGCTGGCTGAGAGCTCCTGTCTGGATCTCCTTGCCGCCTCCGAGAAAGTTTCGACGTCGAAAATCTCGGTGCCCACGAAGCCTCTCAGCGCGAGTCCGAGACGCATCGCGCGCAAAGCAGCCATTGTCGTGCCCGCTGCGTATCTCAGTGTAGAGGACTTTCACCACCTGCGGAAGGCCTGCTTGGAGCTCAGCCTTCGTCGAGAGGTCGTCCTCATTTGCACCTACTACGCGTTTGGATGCTGCTGCGTCATCTATTCTTATCGTAACTGTGCATGTATCATGCATCAGGTGGTGTTGCTGTTCTGGGAGTGCGACCTTAGCCATCGCAGCTGTGCGCCATAGCTCCACGTATTCTCTGTGACTATCAGCATATCGTGTTTAGGTATCATCGTGCTCGCATGGTTGTACAGGCATTCCATAGCAGTCTCCGTAGGTAAGCTACCTTGCTCGCCTCACATCGCAGAGAGACCAAGGCACGTTCGTCTGGAATGATGTGTGTTGGTCCGGTTTGCTGAGGTGGGCCATAGTGGGTTTCCAAGAGTTCTCCATGTTTTAGGTCCTTTTCGTCTTTGAGTACCTCGTGGCAATCTTGCATGATCGGCGCCGTCAGGTTCTTCGTTTCTTCCTGGACTGTCGGGTGTCGGCCCGTATCGGGTCCAGCCAGCGGCTCTTCGGCGCGATATTCTTGCGGTCGATCTTCTTGAGTGCTGCCTGGGACATCGTCAGCCAGCTCCTGAAACTTGGTGATGTCCTCGTCGACTCCACCCAGAGGTTCAGATGACGCAAGGCATAGGATTATCCTGGATCGGGTGCCGCCCCTGACGTCTCGGATGTTGAGGGCGGTCCCATTTGCTTCGAAATAATCGAATTCGGGATTCACGCCGTCATTGCAGTGTACGAGTGTACTGCTTTCAACATGCGCGAAGTGCAGGATTTAATGTGCACTTCTTGCGAGGCGCGCTGCAGCTACACTCGCAATCCTGAGGTAATTCCGGACGAGGTATTGCAGTACCAGGTGGATTTTTGATGCATTTTGCTTCCCATCGTCGTGTGCAAGCTGCCTCTCGAATCAGGGGTACACGCGAACGTTCTAGCCGGTTGCCCAGCACCGTGGCCAGCAGTGGGGGTGACCGCCGCGCGCGTGGCAGCGCCGTCGGATCCCAGTTCGCCGCTACGGCCTTCGGCCTCTGCCCGGGAGGCGCTTCGTCGCCGTTTGGGGCCATTTCGCCTTTTGAAGACGTGTGGTCGCGCAGCGCTTCGAAATTGTGCGCAGGGGCCACCAGTTTGGAACAGATGCTGTTAGTCACCACCCACAAAACCACCCCAACCCAACCCGAAGGTCTCGATTTGCCCTCCATTTCCAGTTGGGGGGGGTCGGGGAACATCGAGAAAACACATATGGAACCCGTACCCCCCCACAACCCGAAATTCGGGTCTTCGGGTTGGGTTGGGGTGGTCTGGTAGGTAGTCAGTTAGGGCTGCCGCAAGCACGCCGCCGTCGACGAAGAAAACACGCAAAGGGGTGGCAAAGGGGGGAGGACGGCCAGGAAGCCTCCCGGGCGCCATAGGACATCGTGAGTGGCGGCGGCGGTGACGGCTTCCGAGACCAGTGGCGGCGGCCCGGTGAAGGGGGTGGCAACCACAAACACAAACAAGAATCCCCAGCCCCCCCCTCTGGGCGATACTTTTTGGTTTGGACTGCCCCCGCCCCTCGGCGGCCTCGCGGGGGGGGGGGGGGGGGGGGGGGGGGGGGGGCTGCGCGAAAAAAAAGCGCATCCCCGCCCCCCCCCTCCCCCCGTGGGCGTTCTCTTTGGGGCCCCCCTCCCCCCGCGAGAGGCGCCGCAGGAGGAATGCGCGCCACGGCCGTCCACCGGGGGGGGGGGTCGAGCCCCGCCCCTCCTCTGCCGCCTCCTCCTGCCCCGTCCTCCCTCTCCTTCTCTCCCTCAAGCCTCCTCTCGTCGTCCCCTTTTCCCCCGCGCCCCCTCCTCGTGCTCCCTTCGTCTTCGCCCCCCAGGCCGCCGCCCCCAAATCCCCCGTCCTGCATGTTTGGGGGGCCGCAGGGGGCCCCCTCGCGCCGGCCTCCGTCTGTCCCCGATGATCCCCGCGCGCTTCCAGATGCCGCAGAGAGACCAACCACTTCTAAAACTTGCGCCATCAACGTGTATGAATTGCGAGGACGGCGACGAAGAGGAGGAGGAGGAGGAGGACGACGACGAGGAAAACGAGGACGAGGACGAGGACGAGGACGGCGACGAGGAGGAGGAGCAGGAGGAGGAGGAGGAGGAAGCAGAGGAGATGGAGGAAGAGGAGGACGACGAGGACGAGGACGACGACCACGACGACGACGCCGACCACGACTCCCGACTGCCTTTACGGGTTTGGCGACGACGAGGACGACGACGATGACGACAACGCCCAATGGCCTCCGCCACTTTACAGACGCTTCCAGAAGCCACCAGGGGCCCCAGAAGGTCTTACGACGCTGACGACGACGGCGGCGGCGGCTGCACCACGAGGGCGGCGGCCAGATAGTGGGATGGTTCCAGTGTGTATACTCCCACTCGTATATTTCTTATACTGCACCCCCCCCGAAATCGGACCTCCCGAATCCTGGGCCCCCAGGACCCTTTGGACCCCTCGGATCCGCCCTGGGGACCCCCTGGACGCCCTTGCAGGAGGCCCCCAGGCGTTTCAGAGCTCCTGGAAGCCCTTGCTGGGCCCAGGCAGCGGGCCCCAAGAGGCGCCAGACGCCCACCAGACGCCCGAAGACGACCCAAAGAAGACCCCAGGGAGGCTTCCCAAACGCAGAAAAGCATGGATTTCCAAGGTTTCTGCGTGATTTTTGGGATGCCCTGTTCTTCGGTCTTCTGGGCGTCCGAGAAGGCCTGGAAATCACCCCAGAACTATCCGAAAGGGCTTCCAGGCAGTCGAAAAGAGCCCCAAGACGGCACAACAGGGCCCAAATCGTGACCCAGTCGTTCACGGAGACCGCGGTTGGAGGCAGGATGGTCCGTGGAAACCCCCAGAGGCCCCCAGAAAACGCCCAGGAGCCTCCAGGAGGCCTTAAGAAAGCCTGAACAACTTCCGTGAGGCCCCCAGAGGCTCTACAAGGAGGAGCCTCCGCAAAAAGAGCTGAGTATGATGGGGAAGAATTCGCAGAGTAGGGCGAGATTGATGACAAGAGACATGGAGGAATGAAATCGAATAACATTATTATGCCGGCGATGCTGGAACATGCACAAAGGAGTTATCGCTAACTTGTCTGTTTGACGTTCTTGCCGTTCCGCCAGCACACCAAACTTCAAGGATCAAGGTGCATAGCGCCAAGCACCAATGCAGTCTTGTATGTATATGTATATATGTACATACATTGACACATATATATATGTATGTATGCATGTATGTATCTATATATACACACACTATATATATGTATGCGTTTGTACGCACATACATACGGGAATCGGTCTTGTTGCTTTTCATTTGTAAGGATTCGCTCCATGCAGTGCGTGACGTGCTGGCACGCAAGGGGTTGGGAAGTTGATCGTTCATCATGCTGGTGGTGTTTGCAAGGCCTACGACGTGAGCTCGCCCAAACGAAACAAATTCGATTTGTGCGGCTGAGCGTACGTGCGGGGTGATGATGTACGCCAGCGCCTGCCTGCGCGGCGTGGCGAGGACAGCTTTTCACAACAATTCGGACCCGACGCCGTCGACAACGACGCCGCTGCCGGCCAGCCCAGCGGGGGGGGCGGCGCGGTGCCCATGCCACTGCCCCAGGGGGCGCCTCGCTTGGCATGTGCGCCCGAAAGGCCGCAAGGGGACGGGGAAGGAGGAGGAGGGGGAAGGATGAGGGTGAGGATGAGGATGATGGCGATGATGACGATGATGACGATGATGATGATGATGATGATGATGACGATGATGATGATGATGCTGATGATGCTGATGATGATGATGATGATAACGATGATGATGCTGATGCTGATGATGACGATGCTCGTGATGATGATGACAATGATGATGAGAATGCGGATGTGGAGGAGGATGAGGCATATGACGATGATGATGATGATGATGGTGGTGGTGGTGGTAGTGACGATGATTATGATGACGATGATGATGATGCTGGTGATGATGATGACGACCCTCATGATGATTATGATGATGCTGATAAGGAGATGATGATGATGCTGATTATGAGACGATGATTATGGTGATGCGGATGCGGATGAGGACGAGGATGAGGGGGATTATGATGATTATGATGATGATGGTGATTAGGATGACGATGATGATGATGATGATGCTGCTGGTGGTGATGATGATGCTAATGGTGATGATGGTGACGATGCTGCTGATTACGATGATGATGATAATGATGGCGATGATGATGCTGGTGATGATCATGATGGTGACGATGATGATGATGATGATGATGATGATGATGATGATGATGAAGAAGAAGAAGCTGAATATGATGATGATGATGATGATGATGATGATGATGATGATGACGTCGATGGCGATGCTGATGCTGATGATGGACGATGATGGTGATGATACTGACGATGATGATGAGGATAAGGATGTGGACGAGGATGAGGATGAGAGCGATGACGATGAGTATGAGGAGTATGACGATGATGGATGGTGGTGGTGGTGGTGATGAGGATTATGATAACGATGATGCTGCTGATGATGATGATGATGATGATGATGATGAGGATGACAACGATGATGATGCTGGTGATAATGATGATGATGATGCGCATGGTGATGATGTTGATGTCGTGGATGCTTACAAGGAGATGACGATGACAATGTTGATTATGATGGAGATGATGAGGATGAGGCTGAGGGGGATGATGATGAGGATGATGATGACGATAGTGACGATGACGATGGTGACGATGATGATGATGATGATGATGATGATGATGATGATGCTGGTGATGATCATGATGGTGACGATGATGCTGATGACGATGACGACGATAATGATGATGCTGATGATGATGATGATGACGGTGATGATGCGGATGCTGATGCTAATGATGATGATAACGGTGGTTTTGATGATGAGGTCGAGGATGGTGATGATGATGAAGATGGCGATGCTTATGATGATGTTGATGATGAAGGCGATGAAGATATTGATGGAGATGATGATGTCTGTGATGATTGTTATCGTGGTGACGAGAATGATGATGATGATGATCAAGATGAATATGAACATGATGATGATGATGTTGATGATGATGATGATGATGATGACGTCGATGGTGATGCTGATGCAGATGATGATTATTGTTATGATGATGATGATGGCGAGTGATGGTTATGGTGATGATGACGATGATCATGCTGACAGTGCTGCTGGTGATGATGATGATTATGATGATGCTGGTGATGATGATGATGATGAGGATGATGACCATAACGATGATGATGCTGATGCTGCTGATGATAATGAGGATGATCGTTATGATGATGATGATGATGATGATGATGATGATGATGATGCTGGTGTTGATTATGGTGATGATGATGATGATGATGATGATGATGATGATGATGGTGATGGTGATGCTGATGCTGATGCTGATGATTACGACGATGATGGTGCCGATGTCGATGATGACGATGCTGATGAGGATCGTGATGATGATCACGGTGATAATGGTGCTGGTTATGATGATGATGTTGGTGATGATGATGATGATGATGCTGGTGATGGCGATGACGATGATGACGATGCTGAGGACGGTGATGATGATGGCCATGCGAATGAGGATGTGGACGCGGATGACGATCAATGAGATGATGACTATGATGATGATCACGATGGTAATGATGATGATGATGATGATTGTGATAATGAGGATGATGGTGATGATGATGACGATGATGATGATGATGATGATGACGCTTGTGATGATTGTTATGATGATGGTGATGGCGCTGGTGATGATGACGATGGTTGTGATGATGCTGATGATCATGCAGATGAAGCTGCTGATGATGTAATGATGGTGATGGTGATGGTGATCAGGATGTGGATTATGATGATGATGGGGATGAGAGTGATGGCGATAATGGTCATGCTGCTGATGCTGACGACGTCGATGATGATGCCCATGATGATGGTGATGATGATAATGATGATGATGATGATGATCATGATGATGCTGCTGCTGCTGATGATGCTGGTGTTCGTGACGATGGAGATGATGATGATGATGATGATGATGATGATGATGATGATGATGATGATGGGGACGATGCTGATGGTGGTGATGCTGATGATGGTGATGCCGATGGTGAGGACGATGCTGATGATAACGAAGATGACGATGATGTTGACGAGGATGATGATGTGGAAGATGATGGTGGTGATGATGATCATGATGACAATGGTGATGGTGATGATGATGACGATGCGGATCTTCACGGTGATTATGATGATGACGATGATGATTACGCTGATTCCGACGATGATGATGACGCTGCTGGTGATACTGACGATGATGATGATGGTAGGGGCGGAGTTGGTGTTGATAATGCTGATGGTGATGATGAAGATGCTGATGATGACGATGATGCTGCTGATGATTTTGATGCTGATGATGTTGCTACTTGTGATGATGATGGTAGTGATGATGATGATGATGACGATGATGATGATGATGATGATCATGATGACGATGGTCGTGCTGATTATGGTGATGATGATGCCGATGATGATGCTTATGATGATGAGTAGGAGGACGAGGATGCGGGGTATGCTGATGAGGATGATGATGATGATGATGATGGTGATGATGCTGATGACGATAATATTGGTGATGGCGATGATGATGGTGATGACAATGAGAATGATGATGAAAATGATTAGGTGATGGTGATGATGATAATTATGATAATGATGATGATGACGACGATGTTGCTGCTGTTGTTGATGATGCTGATGGTGGTGACGGTGATGGTGATGATGATGGTGATGATGATTATGACGATCATGACGATGCTGGTGACGATGATGATGATGCTGATAATGATGATGGTCATGATGATGCTGACTCTGATGATGCCGATGATGATGATGATGATGATGATGATGACGATGATGATGATGACCATGATGATGATGCTGGTGATGACGACGACGGCGACGACGACGATGATGATGATGTTTGTGATGATGATGCTGATGACGACGGTGTTGGCGAGTATGATGCTGACGATCATGGTGCAGGTGATGATGGTGGTGTTGATAATGATGATGGTGATGATGATGATGATGATGATGATGATGATGCTGGCGATGATGACGATTATGATGATGATGACGATGATGATAATGATGAGGTTGAGGTGGATGACTGTGATGCTGAGGATCATGACGACGACGATGATGCTGGTGATGATGATGATGCTAATGATTGTGATGATGCCGATAACGATGGTGATGATGATGATGATGTTGACGATGCTGATGCCGACGATGATAATGACGCTGATAGTGATGATGATGACAAAGACTGTGGTGATCAGGATGATGGTGCTGATGATGATGCTGATGATGATGTTGAGGAGGATGAGAATGAATATGAGGATGATGATGAGGATGCTGTTGATGATCATGATGTTGGCTGTGTTGATTGCGATGATGGTGATGACGATTGTGATTTTGATGGTGATGACGAGCCGACTGTGATGATGACGATGATGATGACGATCTTGATGATGATGATGATGATGATGATGATGATGATGGTGACGACCATGATAGTGATGATGGTGGTGATGAGGATGATGATCACGATGCTGATGTTGACGATCATGGTGATGCTGCTGGTGATGATCATGCTGGCGATGACGATGATGACGATCATGAACATGCCGGTGACGATGATGATGGTGATGCTGCTGATGATGATGATGCTGATGGTTATGATGATACTGATGCTGATGGCGATGGTGATGATGATGTTGTTGACGACGATCATAATGATGCTGGTGATGATGATGGTGATTATGATGATGATCAGGATGATGATGCTGATGATGATGATTGCTGTTCAGGGTGATGACGATGATGATGCTGATTATTGATGATGCTGATGCTGCTGCTGATGATGATGGTGAAGGTGATGGTGATGATGATGACGGTAACGATGACGATGAGGATGATGATGATGATGGTGCCGATGCTCATCGTGATGATGATGATCATGATGATGCTGCTGCTGATGATGATGATGGTGATACTGATTCGATGATGGTGATTGTTAAGGTTACGGTGATGATGATGACGAGGATGACGATGATGATGATGATGACGATGACGATGGTAATGATCATGATGATGATGGTGATGAATTTGATGATGGTGGTGATGCTGATGGCGATTATGCTGGTGTTGGTGATGGTGATGATGACTATGGTGATGATGATAATGATGCTGATGATGATGATTATTGTGATTGTGATGGTGGTGGTGATGGTGATGGTGATGATGCCGATGATGATGATGATGATGATGATGATGATGATGATGATGATGATGACGATGATGATGATGATGATGATGATGATGATGATGATTACGCCGACGATGACGTCGACGATGGTGACGACGATGATGATGATGACGACGATGATGATCATGATCATGCTGATTGTGATCATGATGATGACGACGTCGATGATGATGCTGATGATGATGATGCTGATGGTGATGATGATGATGATGATGATGATGATGATGATGATGATGGTAATGGTGATGGTGATGCTGATGATGATGATGCTGATGATGCTGCTGATGATGATATTGATGATGATGATGATGATGATGATGATGATGATGATGATGATGATGCCGATGGTGACGATGATGGTAATAACAATACTTCACTACCAATCCGAGCAGTAACACCACTAATAATACCAATACGAGTAACATGAATAATCATATTATTAATAATGTTAACAATGTTTCTTTGTTTTCTAACATTGTATCGATACTAATAATAATGTTATTCGCAACATTATTACTACTAATGATAGTACCCATACTAATACCCATACGAATGATATTAATACTAATGCTAATACTTATTGTAAAGCTAATACTAATACTGTCAATAGTACTAGTACTAATAATATCAGTACTAAACATCATATGAATAATGACAAGGTCGCCGCTTGGGCTCGAGTTGATGAAGCAGCGGCCTCCGTAGCGCACGCCTTCAACCCGAAAGCATCGAGCAGAGGGCCTTGCTCCAGACGGAGCTGGAAGCCCGCCACGGCGAAGCGGCAGCGGCGGATGGAACACATTGTGGCGCCTCCGTAGGTGAGCGTTTTTTTTATTCATTCTTTTGCCGATCGGCGCGGGCCCTCGCACCCCCCCCTCCCCCCCCCGTGGAGTAGATCTTGGCTGTTTTTCTGTTTTTGGCGCCTGATTCGAGCAGGTGGAGTCTCCCCCATAGGACGCACGGTTCCAAACAGTCGCACTGAGCAGAGGTCCGGAGGCAGACCCCTCCCCCCCTCCCCCCCGTTCCGCCCAGTGTCGAAACGCCGAATGAAAAAACGTTCACTAGGCGGGCGGCGCTCACGAGCTCAGGCGCACCGCGCTCGGCTTCGTCGGCGCCTTTTCCGGCTTGGTGCTGCCACTGGCCTTCGGCAGGATTTAAATTACGAGAACAGGGCTGGCCAGATCTACGACACGCAGTTCTCGATGCCGGCCTACTGCAGAGCGCCGTCATAACCGACGAGGTGCCAGAGTCCAGGCCCGTGCAAGGCCCCAATTCCGAGGATGGCTTGCACGAGAGGGAGCAGTCCAACACGCACCAGCCGCTGTGGATGCGCAATCCCGAGGACGTCACCTGCGAAGAGGACGCCTTCCTCTGTAAGTCTATGTCCACCGACTGGGAGCTCCATGCGACGAGCTTCACTTATTTCCGAGTTGATATAACGAACTATTTCTTTGTTCTTGGCTCTAGCATCGATGAAACTGATTATGGTGACGATGATGAGGGTGATGATGGTGATGATGCTGATGTTCATGCTGACGCTGATGCTGATGCTGGCGATGATAATGGTGATGGTGCTGATAGTGATGGTGTTGATTGTAATCTGATGATGACGATGATGATTCTGATGAGGGTGATCATGAGGAGGAGGAGGAGGAGGAGGAGGAGGAGGAGGAGGAGGAGGAGGAGGAGGAGGAGGATCGGGACGACCGACATGGGTACGGAAAGAATGGGTACAAAGACCGACAGCAGTCGCTGTCGGCGTCGCCGCGGATAGTGTCCATTTGGGACAGAAGGCCGCCTGCCAAACAGCGGCCGCTGTTGGTTCGGGACAGCATTTGCTGTTTGGCATTGTGCCCATTGTTTCCGTGCCCATTTCGGGTGTCCAAAGGGGAGGCTTTGCACGTTTATAGTTTTAGTTGGCTGGCCTCTGGGGCATACGCATTGACAACTCCGCGGCAACGATAGGGAGCGCAGGCAGAAACGCGTCAACATGCGCTACTAGGGCGAATGCTTAATCATCTGCATGCAGTAGGCCTGGCAACTCAACTTGATCTTCGGATGGTGGCAACCCGACATCACCGCTTGGCGCCGAGAGTTGAACAGACCATGCCCGCTTGCTGCAATTGACCAGCAGCATTCCCGATGACCTCAGCAATAATGGACATGAAGAGCGCGTCTCCGACGGGCGCCCTGGGTGCGTATCCCTGAAAGTAATGGCAAGCCTGTCACCCCCTGGAACCTGAAGCCATCCCAGTCCGAGCACCTCCTCCACCATGTCGACAAAATGATCCGACCACCCATGTCGCCTGAGGAGGGGTATTGCCTGCAAGCGTAGCTTTAGCAATCGGGGATCGGATTCAGGGAGGCCCGCACACTCCAACAGAGACCGGGTGGCAGAGGGGGAGGTGTCGGTACGAAGGATTAGCTCACGGGTGGCAGTGTAGGACGCGTGGGTTACATCCCCAAAGAGGAAGCCAACGCCCACGTTGTTGGCAACCGTTAACCTTTGTGTCATCCTGCCAGCTAAGATAGCCATGGGGGTGCCACGCCCTGGGATGGCAGCAGACTGCTCTTCACCATCTGCTCGTCTTATCGACGGGAACATCTTGGTCTTCAGGTATGCGTGGTACATTTTACCGATGTGTGACGCAACAGGGATGGAGCGAGAGGAGGAGGAGGAGGAGGAGGAGGAGGAGGAGTAGGAGGAGGAGGAGGAGGAAGAGGAGGAGTTGGCATAGATGGCTCCCTTTCCTTTGGGAGTATGTGGTATGGCCCCCCTGTTTATGGGATCCTCTCTGACACGAGCATGCCTGTCTTGAAGGCAAGGGAGGCGAAACAGCAGGAGGAGGAGAAGGAGGAGGAGGAGGATGAAGAACAGGAGAAGAGTCTTCTCTTGAGAGCCACCCGCGGGCAGGGAGGGAGCGGTGCCAGGTGATATGCCAGCATGGCGAGTTCGCAAGCTCCGTCCGGGCTCTGCCCGGGCATGGCGGTGACGATAAGCGGCCTGAAGGTTTCCAGCACCTCTGCCTAACATTACTCCTGTCGTGTGCGCCCCCTGAACTGTATTGTCATCCGCCTCGTCGAGCGGCTTGCATGCCATGTATACTTTCCCCATGATCTACTTTGTTCGTGTGCTCGTTTTTGCTGTTTGGGGTGGAAAGAAGCTCGTCGTGCCAGGGATTCGGAGCAGGCGGGGCTTGCTTGGTCTGGGTGCTGGTGCAGGGATGAGTCATGCCAAGATAGGAGAGGACGTCTTCGGTAGGGGCTTGTGGGTGGGGCTCGTACCGCAAGGGAGAATAATTCCTTCAAGAGCCTGGCAGTCACTGTCGAATCACCATCCCCCCCCAGGTGCGCGGGGGGTCGGGGGGTTCTAGAATCCCCAGCTTGAAGACAGGGCCCCCGTGTGCGCGCCAGCAGAAGACCACAGTGATCGTGACGACCGTCACGACGAGCACGACGACGAGCACCACGACGAGCACGACGACGAACACGACGACGACGACACGACGCCGAGGACGGTCGCGACGACTCGACCACGACGACGACGACTCACCGACTGCGAACGCGACGACGAGCCAGCACGACAAGCGACGACGACACGACGCCGAGGACGACGACGACGCGAGCACGACGGCGACGACGCACACGACGACGAAGGCGACGACGAACGTGACGACGAGCACGACGAACATGGTGGTGACTACGATGACGACGACGCTGGCAGCAACGGCGACGAACATGACGACGACAAGCAGGACGAACACGATGACACTGGCACCGACGACGCCGAGCTTCGCCCCAGCAGCGCGCGGGGTTTGCATCTGACAATTTGACATATGTTATCCTGCCTGTTAATTGCTTCGCTCATTCCGCTGGCCCATCTTGTATCACTGGTGCCATATGTTGGTGTGCTCGTGGCGAACGGGGAGGAGGAGGAGGAGCAGGATAATGATGAGTAGGAGGAAGAGGAGGATGATGATGATGATGAGGAGGAGGAGGAGGAGGGGGATGATGCTGATGATGATGCTGCTGCTGCTAATGCTGATGAGGATGAGGATGAGCATGATACTGAGGGTGAGGATGATGATGATGATGATGAATAGGATGAGGAGGAGGAGGAGGAGTAGGAGGATGAGGAGCAGGAGGAGGAAGATGAGAGGACGAGGATGAGGCTTCTCGATGTCTTCTTGGGGCATTCTTGGCCCTGATCTGGGTCGTGGACAAGACGTCTCTTTGGGATGCTTCTTGGGGTCTTGGAAGGCCTCTCCGCGGCCTCTTGGCAGTATTTTGAGACCTCCAGGGGCTTCGGTGGGGCGCCTTGGGGCCTCTTTGGGGGTGTTCTTTCTCCTCTGGTGGCCTCTTGGGGGCCTTTTGGTGGCCTCTTGGGAGCTCGCTGGCGGTCTGTGGGGCCATCTTACGGGAGAGGGTTCGACATGTCAGTTCGGATCCCCCCTCTTGGGAGCCTCTGGAACCCTCTTGGGAGGCCTCTTGGGCCTTCCTGAGGTCCTGTTCGGATGTGATGGGGCCGTCCCCAGCGAGCTGCCTGGGCTGGTTCGAGGCGATCGTGCGAGTCTCTTGGGTCTCTTGGGCCGTCTTGAGCGGTTGGACGATGGAAAAGGCACAAACTGCAAGATCCTTCAAACATCTGTTGAAAATCAATGACCTTCGGCCTGCGGGGTCGCTCTTGGGGCTCTTTTGGGTCATTTTGAATATGTTGAAGCCTCATGGTGCTCTTGGAGCCATTTTGGTGTCTGCTTCCCATGGATCTCGACTGGAATGCCCTCTTGGAGCTCCGTTGGATTCTCTCTGGGCGCCCCTGGAACGCTCTCGGGCGGTCCGCAAGACCAGCCCGGAGAGTTCTGGCATCTTTGGGGAGCCCCTGCCAGGGTACTCTTCGTCCGGGGCCCCACAGGGGGCGGGCGGCCCCGCGCGCGCGCGAGCCAGATGTGCCCTGAGCCTGTTGCCGGAGATCCTGGCACGCCTCCGGCCCGTCGGGCCCGCGACGCTGGCCGGGAGCTGCGAGGCAGCAGAGCCGGCCGCCGCCCCCGTCTGCGCTCCGGCTCGACTCCCGATGCGTGCGCGAGGCCGCGGCGCACCTCAACGGGCACTCGGGCCGCCTGCTCCAGTTCGACAGGCCCGCCGCGCGGGGTGGGCCCCGCCCAGCGGCGGCCGTCGGCGGCCTTGGGCGGCCTCCACGGTCACCCGTCGCCGAGTGCCGCACCGCACGCCAGCTGGTGCAGCGCAGCTCCTGCAGCGGTTCGTGCTGCAGCTGTGAGCAGCGTGATTGGTTCCTACTGCACACTCTCTCGCGGCTCCTGCTGCAGATCACGTTGCACATCCGATGGCACATCCTGGCGCAGTTTTTAGAGCAATTCCCGTTGCAGCCAGTGGTACAGCTTTCCGCACCATGCCCAATACGTCTCTTGCTGCACATCCAACAACAATCAGCAGCACATACTCCACTGCAGTTCGCAATGCGCCTCTATCTACAGTGCCTAATGCAGTTCCTCGTGTAGCCAGCAGTACAGCTCTTACTACAGCTCCTGTCACAATGCGTACTATGTATGCCTCAATGCATCTTCTACTACAGTTCGCTGACGCAGTAGCTAATACAGCTCTCGTTATAGATCTTGCTTGAGTGGGTTGTAGTACTCTCAGCGCAACTCTTACGATCGCCTCCTACTACAGGTCCCATAACAGGTCCTAGTGCAGTTTCTTTTATAGCCAGTAGTGCAACCCTCTCGCAGCCCTTACCATAGCTCCTACAACTGCTTTTGCCACACGTTCTAATTTCGCTCGAACAACAGCCTTTACTGCAGGACTTACAACACTGATCCTACCGCAACCGAATTCAGACGCTACGTTTGTTACTACAGATCCAGATGCAGCCCCTGCAACATATCCTGTGGCAGCTCTCCTAACGAGTTTGACTATAGAAGGAGCGCAGGCCTTGTTGCAACTCTTGCTGCATCTTGGCGAGAGGAGAGGGGAGGGACGAGAAAGGGATGACACCGACAAATCTTGGACGGAAGCGGGTGGAACTGGGAGAAACGATTGGCGGGGATCGAACGAAAGTGTGTGTGTGTGTGTGCGTGTGCGTGTGTGTGTGTGTGTGTGTGTGTGTAGTGCTTTCTTTTTTTTTTGTGTGTGTGTGTGTGTGTGTGTGTGAAGCGTGTCTATTCATCTACATGTGCACATTGTACATCAACCTGTATACATCTGGATATGTATATATGTATCTACGCATGTC
>CAUYUJ010020130.1:112819-125319 GCA_963575745.1 Prorocentrum cordatum | reverse complement strand
TGGGGGGCCTGTTGGAGCTGTCTTTGGGTCGTCGTGGGCCGTCTAGGGGCCTTCTCGGGGCTCTCATTGGGTTCCTTTTTGAGCCCTCGAAGACCGCAAGTAGACTATATTCGTCCGAAGAGCGTGGACAGCGAAACACGTGTTCGACCACGTAAGGGTATCAATGTTTATGGCCTCTCGAGGGCCGCCTGTAGAGCGTCTTCAGGATGTCGTAGGGCCTGTTGGAGCCACTAAAGACATTTTGGGCGCTTTTCGAGGGCTTGTGGATACATCTTGAGGCAATGTTGGGTCGTCTTGGGGGCCTTGGTGGCCTTCTGGGCCGACTTGGAAGCCTTCGAGATCGTTAGAGAGCCCGAAGGAAGCGTCAGGCTTCCCTGGAAGCCTCGGGAGGGGGCTGGGGGCATGCCATTAGAAGGCTACAGGAGCCCTACCAGATAGCACTTGGCATTTTACCACGCCTCAACGTGCCAAGGGGCGCGGCGTCGGATGAGCGCACGCGTGAGCGGTCTCGAGTCACAATCACCTTTCATGTCCCGTGTTTGACCACGTGTGACCACTTGCTTGCGGCGTAATTGGCTTGCGCGGGCCCGTGCCCTGTGCTTCCAGATCCAGGTCCCCTTTGGATGCGCACGCGCACGCGCGCACCACAAGTTTGAATCAGCATGCACTGGCCGGGAGGTGTCTGGCGTCACGTTCGGACTCGGCTTCATACGTAGATCGCGATCCCGTTGTGTGCACGGCTGCGCACATGGCCTAGGTCAAACAGATCGTCACATATTTTATCCAGGAATAGGTTGTGGTCGGACCAGCCATGTTTTTCAGCTCCCCCCCGTGGTTCCCTCGGCAGTGTTGGTGCGTCTACAACGCGAATGCGGGCTGGATGCGTGCTGCAGTATTGTGACATCGTAGAGTCTTATATCTCGTCTGCTTTCCAGTGGATGGGTCGTGGGGTGCTCCGCGTCTCTCCGGCCTCAGGCTCTCAAGGAAGAGAACCTCGTCGTGGCGGAGGCTTCGACATTTCTCATCGCACAGACACGGGCTGGAAGAGGCAGGGCGAGAGGGGGAAGCGGGCAAGGTGGAAGGGTGCCGCCCGTTTGAGGCGGCTTGTGACATCCGACGTAGCCGCACCGCATGCTCTGCGTTGGCGAAGGGACAGCTGGTGTGCGAAGAAACGGGCCTTGCTGCCATTTCTGGGCGGCCATTTCGGAAGATGCGGTCGAGTCAGTTTTTGTTGGTGGACCCCCCAACGTGTCTCCTCGGATCGCATCTGAGGCATAGGGCCAGGGCATGCTCTCGAGCAAGGCTGTCCAGAGTTTGATCGGTTCCATGCGTGCCGACTTTGCGCGTTGCATCGATCGATTCGGCCAGTCTCCCCCCAGGCCAATCCCCCATCCATCGAAGAAGGAACTTTTGGCGCTCCGCGCGGATTTCTTGGATCCGCGCCTGGGTCCCCCGGCAGCGCCTCCGGTGCCGCCCCTGGCGCGCGGAGCGTGCCAAGGAGGGGGGTCCAGCGCGAATCCAAGAAATCCGCGCGGAGCGCCAGCAGTTTATGTTTATGTGGTTATTCTGCAAATCCAACGATCGCGATGGAGCTTCTGCTGATCGATCGATCTGCGATTCGGGGCAGGCTTTGAATGGTGGGTTCGATCAGGTCACCCGCAGAGGCGCCAGGACGTTCGCGCTTCGTGGTCTGGGCGGGGGAGTTTTTCTTGTCCAGCGGGGCGGCGCGGGGCCTCGATGAGAAAAGCTACTCCTCACGCCTCGCACGGCGCGAAGCGAGAAGTCAGGTGACCCAGGTCGGGTTTTCGATCTCTATCGACCTGCGCTTTGAACACGCGACTCGGTCGATCTGCGATTCAGAGCAGCTTTCGGGTGGCCATGTTGATGGTTCGATGCGCCTGGTCCGCACCTCGCCGTCCCCAGTCCTTCGCCTCATCTTTCTCTTCCTCGTCTCCCCCCCGAGCACCATCTTGGCTCTTGCGCCCGCCTAGGCCTGCCCCGAGCCTCTGGGAGGTCTACTTGTGGGCTGCTGCGCTCGCATCGTGCGGCGGCAGCGGAGTCAGGGCAAGCATGCGTGGGTCTCGCCGCGGCCCACGCTGGTTGCCCGTCGGGTGGCGCTGCTGGGGCCAGCAGGTCACGCAGAGGGCAGGCTCTCGCCGCGTCGCGGCGGCAAGGACGCCAACACTCTGCAGCTCCCCAGCAGGCGGCGGGGACGGATCGGGCGTGCCGGCCGCTTCCGCGGCCCTGGTCGCCTCATCGCCACCCACCAAACCACCCCAACCCAACCCGAAGGCTCAGATTTGCCCTCCATTTCCAGTGGGGGGGGGTCGCGGAACATCGAAAAAACACGTATGGAACCCTTACCCCCCCCCAACCCGAAATTCGGGTCTTCGGGTTGGGTTGGGGTGGTCTGGTAGGTAGTCGCCTCAGCGAGCGTGCCGGGCTTCCTTGGCGGGTCTCGGGCCGCCCGACGTCCAGGCGGCGCAGGCGGTCGTCCGGCTGTGCGTCGGCAGTGCGGAGGCCCCCTCGGCCACGGCCTCGGCGGAGGGCGCCTTTCCGCAGGGCTGCGCGTGGACGGGCCTCGGCCGCAACCGCACACGGCGGCCGCAGGGGGCGCAGTCGTGCGCGCATGGCGTGGTCGCGTCGGCCGAGGCGAAGGAGCCCTCCTCCGCGCGGAGGCGGGAGCGGCCGGGCAGCGGGCGGCAGCGGCAGTCGCATCTGGGAGGTATTGTTCAAAGGCCAGCAACATATGTACACGTACGCGGTTAGCATCCCCTGGAGGGCGTTTGAACGAGGACGTTCGTGCATTCAAGATCGCGGAGGGCGTACATGTACATATGTCGTTGCTCGCTCAATTGTGGGGGCCTCTGGTGCACTCTGGGGAACGGGGCTTCTCGAGGGCCCACGGGGCCTTGGGCGCCTGCCGGCGGTCTCGTGGGCCATCTCTTTTTCTGGTCCGAGGCTCTGAGCGCCAGTTCGGGTTCCCCTCTTGGGCCCCTCTCGTGGCCCTTTGGGCGCGTTCTGGGCCTTCTTGGACCGTCTTGGATCGTTTGAAGCCCGAAAAGGCGAGGGTAACAGAGGGACATCTATGACTTTGGCCTCTTGGGGCCCTCTTAGGGGGTCATCTTGGGGCCCTCTTGGGGAGTCTTGGGAGCCTTGTAGGCCGTTCGGCGGGTTCCAGCGGGTGAGACCTTATGGCGCCCACCACTCTGCGGCACGTCATCGCGACCCTGGACCTTATGATACAAAACATCCTCCATGACATCAGACGCAGAGCATGGTCGGGACCCCCCGGACGGGACCACATGTCACCAGAACGATCTGCGGGGCGTCATGCCCAGGGCGGGACCCGATGGGCGGGAGCCTCTGACACCAAATATTCCTCGCGGCTCATGGCGTCAGACACAACCCATGGGCGGGCCTTCGTGGCACCGAGAATTCCTCGGCGCATCATTCACAACCCTGGGCGGGACCCCATGGGCAGCAGCCTACGGCACCGAAAAATCCGCGCAGCCTACGGCACCGAAAAGACCACGCGGAAAAGGACCCAAAGTGCACGCCTGTCTGGGCAACCATTTCTCATGTAGCCAACCATCTCGGTATGGATTCAGAGCTTCATCACGGCGTCCATTATCCTCATTTGTTCGGCCGCGCGCGCGTTTGGACAGATCTCGACCCCCGTGCTCTATTTTCACGTGTTGCAGCCGTCGGCCGAACATCCATATCTCGAAGCGGAAAAGGCCCGTTCCCGCGGGCATCTTTTTGGCGCGCCAGTGCCTTACCGCGTGATGTGACAGATCGCGAAACCCATCGGTGTCTGAAAGAGGCGCAGCGGCTCTCCGGATAACATCATGTGCCTTGCTCAGAGGGCCTCTTCGACGAACTGCGCTCTGCTGCTAGCAGCTGCGGTGTTGCCACCCTGTGCGTGATCTGGCGCTCTGGCAATGATTTCGCTGGCGTGCGAGTAGCCAAAACGATAAGGGAGCGACGGAACGAGAGGAGATGATCGCCATGACGGGGACGAGGGTGACAAAGGAGGAGGAGGAGGAGGAGGAGGAGGAGGAGGAGGAGGAGGAGGAGGAGGAGGAGGGGGAGGAAGAGGATGAGGCAGGGCGGGTGCTGCCTGCAGGAGAGATTAGGGGGGTGAGGACGGAGATGGAGGAGGATCCTTGCCCCCCTCCTCGCTGTGTTCGTCCCTCTCGTCTCTTGCTCCCCTCGTAATCCTGCTCGCTCTCCCGCCAGCCCCTAGCATCGTGAGGCTTAGCTGCACAACGGAGCCCGACAGGCCCAGAGGCAGCGAGGTAGTAGTCCATTGCAGTCGTTTCCAAGCCGTCATCTAGGCACACCAGGTCCGAGTTTGAGCTCCAGAACCCCCAAGCTCCTCGACCTCCTCGCGCCCTCGCAGTCTTCGTCTCCCGTTCCTCTTGGCCCCGAGCGCGAGCTCCCCAGAGGCTGGGCCGCTTCTTCCAGGGAGACTCCGCCCGGGGCAGGCGGCCCGCGCCAACGCTGCTGCCAGAGGCCCATGGGGCGGGGCCGCCCCACCGCTTCTGCCGCCTGCCGCCGCTGCCGCTTCTGCCGCTTGCCGCTGCCGCCGCTGCCGCCGCTGCCGCCGCCGCCGCTGCCGCTGCCGCCGCTGCTGCTGCCGCTGCCGCTGCCGAGGGCCCGGCATCCCACCACCACTGCAGTCAGACGCAGCAGCAGTGGCGCAGTATTTGATCAAAGCTGCTCGGGACAGGTGGTCCCGACCACCTTCCCTATTCTTTCTTGGTGGAGTCGTCGTCCCATCAGTTGGGAAGATGACAGTTTTAATCATCAGGTGGTTCCTTTGGAAGAACTGATCAAAGCTGCTGCTGTATCCCTGCCTGTTCAGCGTTGCCCTTCGGTCGGCCGCCGCATCTGCTAATGCTGCAACATTGGTCTTTGGCCTTCCGAGAGTTGTGTATCCTCGACGTGGCCATGTACTATCATGCACATGTCTGCCTGATTGCATTAGTGGTGGAGACGAATCGCCTTGCAGGCCTGGAAGACTTCAATGCGCAGTTGCACCCAGCCCGCCCTGAAGCCTTGAAGATCTGAAAGGCCGTCGGACTCTCACCCCATAGCGGCCGCGAACAACATGGCCATCGCCTTCTGCTCCCCGGCATCTTGGCATCATGGGACCTGTCTCGTCTCGGGCCTTGCAGCCCTCCTCGAGCTCAAGCGCAAGTTTTTTGCCATGGCGTTCGATGCGCGAGGCGTGGCCCACGGGGCCCGAATGTTCGTGTGTTGCAGTCGCCGGGTGTGGCGCGAGCATGAACACGTTGAGGTCCTGGGGCGCCGCAGCGTCGCGGGAAGAGTTTGCGTCTGGTTTCGAGGGGGTACGGCAGGTTCATGCGGCGTTGGCGTGCCGGCGACGCCGGCGAAGGCGGCCAAGGCTGAGTTCTACGACGCGGAAGCACCAAAGGGCACGGTAGCGCCATCGGACCCGACGGAATTCAACCTTGAACGATCGGGGTTGCGATCGGTTCAAGGTTGAACCACCAACGCGGTGTCAAGAACCTCAATTCGCGCCGACGCCTGACGTACCTACCGAATGCGGCACCCTCACAAAGCGAACTCGCCCGAGAGAGAGAGATCCCGCCCGCAGATCGGTCGAGGGCTCCAGGCATCATTTGCTCCGCCGCTGGTGCTCTGCCACGACGCCGTGTTTTGTTTGTTAGTCGGTTAAAAACCAGAAACATGACTAAAACACATATATATATGTATGGTCGCCCCCCTACAGCACCCTCAAACCACCAAGACCACAAAATCTTCACTGATCGTTTGCTCCTCGTCGCTCTCCTCCTCCTTGGGGGTACGGGGGGGGGGGCAAGCATACCTACCTACCTACCTACCTACCTACCTACCTACCTACATACATACATACATACATACATACATACATACATACATACATATATATATATATATATATATATATATATATTCGCGGCGTGGGATGTCGGGGCCGCTCTCCTGCTCCTGGCCTCCCCCTTTTTAGGGCAGCCGAGCCGGACGATCTGCACGGCGATCCCGCGCTGCGGCAGCGCGTCGCCGTTCTCTGGGCGCTCCGTGTGTCTTTTCCGGCTAATTTGACAGGCCCGTGGCCCGGACCTCTCAGCTCGGCGATTGCGAATCCGCGTCCGCCCGCGACCAAAAAAAAGGTGTGTGTTTCTGGCGCTTCGCTTCTGTGCTTCACTTCCGTGCCTGGGAGCGAAGCGGTCGCCGTAGAGATGTGGACCCAATGGGCGACGGGAGCCTTGAGGTACAGGCATCGGTCCTGTGGCTCCTCGTGCTCTCATGCTCCCTTGCCTCCTCGTGCTCTTCCTCCTGCTGCTGCCTCTGCTTATCTACCCTCCCTTCTCCCTCCTACTGGGATTCGGAGATGCCCGATTGAGTTCGAGCTGCCTAGACCTCGCTGCCTCGAGCCATCGGCTTCACATCACTGGCGCCCCCCCTCCCCCCGCGCGCGCGACGACGACAATCATGAGGATGAGGATGAGGATAAGGATAATGAGGATGATGCTGCTGCTGCTGATGATGAGGGTGCCTGTGATGCTGCTGATGACCAGGATGATGATGCATGTGATGATGATGCTGCTGATGATGATGATGATGATGATGCTGACGATGATGCGGCTGATGGTGATGATGTTGATGATGATGATGCTGATGATGATTCCGATGACGATGACAATGCTGATGCTGCTTATGATGATGATGAGGATGATGATGATGCTGATGGTGGTTGTGGTGATGATGATGCTGTTGATGGTAAAACTGGTACTAATGTTGATTATGTTGATGAAGCTGATTATGATGCTGCTGCTGATGATGATGACGATGCTGCTGCTGATGACGATGATGATGATGCTGATGATGATGATGAGGATGGTGATGATGACGATGCTGATGGTGGTTGTGGTGATGATGGTGATGATGATGATGATGATGATGATGATGATGATGATGATGCTGATGATGATGATGATGGTGGTGGTGGTGGTTGTGGTGTTGTTGAAGGTGATGTTCATTTTGTTGATGCTGATGGGGATGGTGCTGTCGATGATGATGATGATGGTGGTGACGATGCTGTTGCTGATGCTGATGCTGATGGCGGTGATGGTGGCGATGGTAATATTCATGCTGATGATGATTATTCCGCTGCTGCTGTTGTTCATGATGATTACTCCGATGATGATTATTCATGCTGTTGTTCATGATGATGGGATGATGATGATGATGTTGCTGACGATGACGATGATGATGCTGCTGATGCTGATGATGCTGATGGTGGTGGTGATGATGATGGTGATGGTGGTGATTGTGATGGTGATGATGATACTGATGTTGCTGCTGGTGATGCTGATGCTGATGGTGGTGGTGATGGTGATGGAAATGATGATGGTGATGATGACAATGATGCTGATGACGATGATGATGATGATGATGATGCTGATGATGATGATGATGATTTGGGTGATGGTGATGGTGATGGTGATGCTGCTGATGTTGGTGGTGGTGGTGGTGATGCCGCTCCTGACGATGATGATTCTGCTGATGATGATAATGATGCTGATGATTTCGATGGTGATTATGACGATGACGATGACGATGATGATGATGATGCTTCTGATGATGATGATGATGACGCCCCGATGTTCTGATGATGATGCTGATGATGCCTCTGCTGATGATGCTGATGATGATCATAGTGATGCTGATGCTGCTGCTGATGATGATGCTGATGATGATGCTGATGGTGATGATGACGATGATGATGATGCTGCTGTCGATGATGATGATGATGATGATGATGATGATGATGATGATGATGATGATGGTGGTGATGGTGATGGTGATGGTGATGGTGATGGTGATGGTGATGGTGATGATGATGATGATGATGATGATGATGATGATGATGGTGATGATGGTGAGGATGAGGATGATGATAATACTAATTAGTTTAATAATGCTGAAGGTGATGATGACGCTGATGATGATGCTGATCATGATGCTGCTGCTGCTCATGATGATGCTGATGGTGATGATGACGTGGGAATCCTCGACCAGGAGTCGCAGTCGGAGAAGGGAGGGTCAGGCCCTGCGAAGCCGTGAAAGCCGATGAATGGCCGCCATGCGCCCACTCGCCCCAGATGGGTGCCGAGATTCGGCAAACCCCAGCCCAGTCAGGATTTTGGCGGAGGACGGCCAGCCCTGGGATCTTGCCCCCCCTCCCTCGGAGGGCAGCAGTGCTGTGTCGCGCCCCTGCGGCCGCCGCGACGGGGTCCACGGGGCCGCGAGATGCTGTGACACGTGCCCGCAGGTCACGCGCTTCCGCCAAGCGGCGGGCGCGGCATCGGGCGCCCCCCTCTGCCTCATCGCGTGGGCGGAGAAGCAGGGCGAGCAGCCAGGGCGCCCCAGCCCCCCGCTCCGGCGGGCTTCATCACCGATCCACCGTCGGGCTCCGCCGTCGACTTGGAGGCGCAGTCGCAGTCATTCCGTGCTGGGGAGGGGGCGGGGCGCCTGTGCAGATTGACCAGCCATACCCCCGCGGACCTCAGCCTAGCCCTATCGAGCAGCGCCTCGCCAGCGCCGCCTGTCGGGGCAGGACCTCTCCGCTCGGGGACGCCTTCGGCCCCGCCCCTTGCCAGCGTCCTCTCAATCGAGCTCATGATTGCGATGATGGGCCAATTCTCCACCACCGCTACCAGAGGTAGGACGGGGGAGAAGGGAGGACGGGAAGGTCTTCCTCCTCCTCCCCCCTCTCCTACACATGGTAGTGGTGGTGGAAAATCGGCCCATCATGCGAAGGCTCGCGCGCACTGGGCCGACGGGGCCAAAGGGCGATCTTCTGGGGGCGGGTGCCTCGGCGGGCGGGCGCCGTGCGTCCAGATGGAGCAGCGGCGCTTAGGTGTAAGCCGGGTATGTCACTCTACAGGAGTAGTATTCTGAAATCGTCAAAAAATGAGATGGGGGCGATTTTGCGACTATTCTGGACTATTTCCCTACCTAGGCTCTGCCTAGAAGGGTTCTTACCCTATATGCTTAAACGGGCCGGGCAGTGGGGCTCGCCCAGGGCGGTTCCCCCAGGATCCGCCCCGCGGTTCCCCCAGTGACGTTCCCTTAGCTTAGCGTTGCTTATCTCACCTTAGCTTACCTTATTTCATCTTAGCTTAGCTTAGCTTCATATTAGCTCAGGTTTATCTTAGCTTAGCTGCTTCGCTGAACTTTAGCATATCATAGCGCTGCATAGCATAGCAGAGCGTAGCATTAGCATGGTTGTAATTCCCTACCTAGGCTCTGCCTAGAAGGTTTGCTTAGCTTAGCTTAGCTTAGCTTAGCTAAGCTTAGCATAACGCAGCGCTGCATTAGCATAGCATAGCATAGCATACCATAGCCAATCATATCATAGCATAGCATAGCATAGCGCAGCATAGCATAGCACATCATAGCATAGCATAGCATAGCATATCATAGCATATCATAGCATAGCATAGCATATCATAGCGCAGCTTATCATACCACATCGTATACTATCATATCATAGCTTAGCATAGCACAGCGCATCATGGCATATCATAAACTAGCACATCATAGCATTTCATAGCATCACATCGCATAGCGCAGCATAGCATAGCATAGCATAGCATAGCGCAGCATAGCATGGTATAGCATAGCATAGCATAGCAAAGCAACTAATGCTGCTTTCCTAGGGGCTCCAACTTCTAGGTAGGGTCGCACTGGGGTAATTTTGAATGTTGTAGTGGCCTTCGGCCAGTGCCGCCGATCCGGGGTGCTCGGACTGATGTGATCATCCTTCGCCCTCGTCCCTCCTCTCTTTTCCCTTCCTTCCCCTCTCAGTCCGCATTTATCCATTGGCCTTCGGCCTATCCCGCCACCGTGCGTGGGTGGTGGGTCAGAGGCCTCATGGGCGCTGGTTGTGATCTCGTGGTTGGCTGGGACCTCTGGGGGCCTCTTGGGGGCCTCTTGGGGCTTCTTGGGGGCCTCTTGGGCCTCTTGGGGCCACTTGGGAGCCTCTTGGGGGGTGTCTTGGGGGTCTCTTGGGGCTTCTTGGGGGCTTCTTCTGGGCCCCTTGGGGCCTCTTGGAGGCCTCTTCGGAGCTTCTTGGTTCGGGAGGGGTGGTACTCGAGTTCGGAACCCCCTCTGAGGCCACGATCCTTGTGAGGGGTGTCAAAAAACGCTCCCACCCCGCATCCGCCGGAAACTCGCACCCCCCCCCCCCCACCCCCCTTCCCCGGCAGAGCCACCCCGGCAACCCCCCCAGAGGCTGAGGCTCAGCCTCGAGGCTGTAGCTGAGACTCCTTGAAACTCACACGCCGGATCGGCGGATTTTTGGTCCATGTTGAATTTTTCGTCCAAAGTCCGTCTGTAGGAGGACATGCCTGACCTAAGCCTAGGTGCCCGCGCCTCTGGGCAACAAGCGCGTCCTCCAGCGGTTGTTCCACTGGAGCTTCCACGTCGAGCTGAGGGCTTCTCCAATGTCAGGAGACGTGCAAGGGTCAGGCGATCGCAAACATGGATCAAGGGGGCGCGGATTAGCGACGGGTCCCGTTTGAAATTGGACCCGTCGCTAATCCACGCCCCCTTGATCCATGTTTGAAGCGGGTCCCGTCGCGATTTCCCATGGAAACGGGCCGTTCCCATGGGGAATCGCAGGTTTCTGCCGCCGAACGGGGCGGCACCAGTCGCATTTTGGGGAGGGCCTCTCCCCCAAATCCATGTTTGCGCGCCCCCGACAATGTGCGGAGAAGTGCAAGAGAGCCGGGGCTGGCAGTCGGCGGCTGACCCCGCCAAGGTCAGGGCTGGCAGGCGCGCAGCCCCGAATCGACAGGCTGAGGACACCGAGCGTGCATGTCCCCAGCGTGGAAGCGGCTGTTGCCGGAGGGGCTGCTGCCTCCGTCAAGGAACGCCACGAGACAATATTGGTAAACCCATATGATGGGCTGCCTGCAAGTGTTTGGGCTGTTCCAAGATGGCTGACGCCTTCGCCCGCCGCCGCGTTCCCTTACAGGGGCTCGGAGGCCGCCGTTGGAGGGTGAGGCCGAGGTTGGCTCCGAGGAGGATGCTGGAGGCGGAGGGCGCGCTGGGGGCGGTCCTCTGTCAGGGAGGGCTGCCCCCGCCGAGAGGCCGTGTCCAGTGCGCGGCGCTTGAGGACGAGCTCCGTGAAGCGGTGCAGGGGCCTGGCGCGTCTTGACTGCTCTGAGTTTCTTAATCAGTGTGGGGGGGGCGTCAATCCCGCCGACGGCCCCACATCGACCCCCGTCGCGGGCGGCCACCGCGCGCCGAAGGCGCTCCGACCCCCCGTCGCGGCGCGACGACGAGGCGAGGTTGACCCCCGTCGGGGGGATGCCCCCCCACGCTTGTTAAGAAGCCCAGAGTACAGGATTGTCGCGAGGGCAAGCCATTCGTCTATGGCGAGGCGGCTGGCGACCATCCGGTTGCGCAGCCCCCCAGAGGCTGAAACATCGCGTCGAAGGGGCCATCTGCACTCCGACTCGCTGGCGCGGATCACCCAAGCCTGCGCCGACGGCGCCAACCTTGAGCTAGAGCAGGCGCTGCTCGAGGGGGCCCGCAACGGTGACCTAGAGCGGCGCGGGTCGAGGGGGCCAACGAGATGCGCGGCAAGATCGGTGAAGCTGTGGGCCTCTGGGGCGACCCCGACGTGGGCATCAGCCCGCCAAGTGGAGCAGCAGGAAGGCCGTCGGACACGGCGCCGTTACCGTGCTCGGCCAGACCCGGAGCTTTTTGGATTTCTAGGACAAGTTACGCGACGTTGCAGCCGAAGGACAGATCTGGGGAGGAGCATCAGTGCCCAACCTTCCACCTAGCCGCAGCGGTCCTGAGGACGCAGCCCGCGGGCCCGACCGTTGAGAGGATCCAAAGCCCCGCTCTGGCGATGCGCCCGGAGCTTTTGGATCGCACCATTTCGGCGGCCGCAGTCCTGGCAGACGCTCCGTTCTTCCTCGCGCCCCGCGAGGCCTTGATCAGGATACGCCGCCACGACGCCCTCCAACCCCACCGCGACGAGGCTTTCCGAGGCGTGGCAGCCTTCTCGGACGACGCTCCGAGTCTGGCGCGTCCAACGGCTGCAGCCAGCGCCCCCGCGCGCTACTGGGGTTAAGGCGGGCGCGTCCCTCTACAGGAGTAATGCTCAAAAATGGTGAAAAATACTCTGGGGACGAGTTTTTGAGTATTTTTTTTGCCACTCTTGAGCATTTTCTTTGACCATTTTCATTTTCCGTCCAAGCTCCCCCTGTAGGAGGACGTGCCCGACCTGCCGGGCGGCGCTGTCGGCGCGGGGGTGGCCCTGGCCTTGGCGAGCGCGCGGCCCCGGTCGCCGGAAGCCCGCCGGTTGGGCGCGGAGAAATTGTTTCTTGGCATCGTTGAGCCAATCCCCATCCCCATCCCCATCCCCTTCGAGACCTCCACCAAATGACCACCCCAGTTGGGGATAA
>CAUYUJ010020130.1:102819-105319 GCA_963575745.1 Prorocentrum cordatum | reverse complement strand
GGCCAGCAGGTCCATGCTGGCCAACTGCGTGGCGGCTGGCGTTGAGATGGTACGCGTGACCGCGGTGTGGCGCATGCCACCAGCGGCGGTGGAGCTGTTCGCGGATCAATACCCGGATGGCATGCGATCCGCCCCGTGGGTGTCCGCCGCGCTGGCGACGCATTCACTAAATTGCCCCCTTGCGAGGGCGACGTGCACGTTCGAGAGGACGGCCGGCCTTTTCGGCGGCCGACGCACGGGCGGCGCACGGGCGACGAATGCGCGACGCACCTCCTGTCGCGAAGGGGGGGGGTCAGCACGCCGGTCGCTTCGCTGGGTCTTAACAATCACGACCAACTTGTCTCCGACCGAGGTGGGCCGCTTCCTCGTGGAGGGCGCGAAGATCTACTTCGGGGGACAACGTTCGGCAGATAGCTGGCCGGATCAGCGCGACAAGTTGAGGAGCATGGCGAAGAAGGCCGAGGAGAGGTACGAACTGTGGTGCGAAGCGGGTTGCCCACCTGCCAGCGACTGGCGGCTTGTGGGCGAGCCCGACGACCATCGCACGTTGTGCCACCCCTACCAGAACGCCCCTCAGCGCTTCCTCAACGAGTTTCGCTTTCACCACCAGATGACCGAAGTCCGAGAGGCTAGCGGCAGGATGCCCTGGGCCGAGGAGGACATGGGTTGGGCGTGCGATATCCATTATTGCAGCCAGGCCCTTGGCCCCCCCGGTCGCAGGAACTGGTGGTTGAACCAGGGCAGGATGGACAGGCGCACCCGGTAAGAGCGCGGTCTGGTCACGATTGCGGTACCCCGCGGGGGCGGCACGTTCGACTGGACTACGCGTCGTGATCTTGCAAAGGCTGCTTCCGGCCCGCCTGCCTGTGGACATGACGTCCCGCGCGCCGAGTGGGGGGGTAAAGGCGATGGGGGGGGAGAGTTCAGGGGTTGGAGCCGATCCTAACACTAAACCTCCACCTACGACCTCTCCTTTCGATGCCATGGCGCAGCCGCCTCGCGATGGCCCTGGCGCCGCCGCTGCTCCGCGCGCCCCGGGCGCGCCGGCAGCGATGCCCGCTGGGCCGGGCGGCGACGCCGCCGCCGCGCCCCCTCCGGGTGGCTTGCAGGCAGCCGGCAGCAGCGCTGGCCCAGCGGCTATGCGCCCGGCCGGGCCGCCAGTCGAGAGCGCGCGCGCGCCGGCGACGCCTCCGCGCGCCAAGCCGCCGGGGGCGGCGCCCGCCCAGGCGAAGCGCCCCGGCCCAGAGATCTGGGAAGCGCCGCGCGGCTACCGGGGTGCCGCCTATGAACAGCAAGCAGCAAAGAGGGCGCGCATTGCTCAGGAGTGCGCCGCCTACTGGCGCAATGACCTCGAGGGCAGCGAGTGGGGCCCCAGGTGCTGGAGCCACATCAACAAGTGATGGATCTACATCGCGGAGAACAGCGACGAGTTCGTGTGCCTGCGCGACATCCAGCGCAACCCTCGCTTCTCCGATTGGTGCGAGCGGACCGCGTGGGAGACGCGCAGGATCAGCTACGTTGGTCCTGATGGCCGCCGCGTCTGGGACAGCGAGTTCTACCCGCGCGTCCCAGCGGCGTACTTCGCGGCCGACGCCTACTGACATCTGCCGCGAGGCCCACTGCTCCAGATCGCCTGAACTTAGCCGTTGCGGAGTTCGCCTCGAGCAGTACCAGGCGCGACATCTACGGCTACTTCACTACTATCGATAAGTGGCCTCGCGAACATGTTGGTGACGTCTACGGCGCGCTCCTCAGGAGATAACTGCCACAGAGACCCAACCGTCATGACAACGTTTGCTTATGCACTTCTTCGTGTTCATCAACACGACATTGAATTTGATTTACATCTACAACGCCATGCACATTCATGAGAACGCATTTGCATACCCTCTGTGCGACAGCTGACGGAGCAATGACTGAGTTGATTCGGCTTACTCTCTTTCTGACGCCGGCGGCAGCACCCGCTGTGTCCTATCCTCGTCGATGAGGCTGGACGCAGCGGCTCCTGATGTTGCTTTCCTTGCTTCTCTCATCAGTGCCCCATTCCTTTCGTGCTTCGAGTGCCGAAGCGTGGCTTGGGGGCGCACCGAGGGGCGCCTAAAGGGTGTTCGGAAAGGATTGTGGACACTTGGATGCTCCTTCGTTCCTTACCTTGCCCGTTCGCACTTTGCAGTGGCGCTGGACAGTGGCAGAAGCGGACCTTGCTGGTGTGCTCGGGACATGTGTGTTTTTGAGGAGTAAAAGGGTGACAGGTTCTTTCTTTCTTTTCCCGATTCCTGCCCGTGCGGGCGGGATCCGGGACGGGGGGTGTGAAAGGAACCCGTCTCATACCCTCATCTCTACTCCTCGCTCGCCTTTTCGCCTGCCTTATCGGCTCAGGTGCTGGAAGAGACCATGGCGCTGGTCGCACAGGTGGAACATATTCCTATCTTTCCCTCGTTCCTCTACCTACGGATCAGGGGGTTCTGTACCTTTGTATTATAGCCCCATGCAGCAGCAG
>CAUYUJ010020130.1:82500-102719 GCA_963575745.1 Prorocentrum cordatum | reverse complement strand
TAGTAGTAGTAGTAGTAGTAGTAGTAGTAGTAGTAGTAGTCGTAGTAGTAGTAGTAGTAGTAGTAGTAGTAGTAGTAGTAGTAGTAGTAGTAGTAGTAGTAGTAGTAGTAGTAGTATGTAGTAGTAGTAGTAGTAGTAGTAGTAGTAGTAGTAGTAGTAGTAGTAGTAGTAGTAGTAGTAGTAGTAGTAGTAGTAGTAGTAGTAGTAGTATAGTAGTAGTAGTAGTAGTAGTAGTAGTAGTAGTAGTAGTAGTAGTAGTAGTAGTAGTAGTAGTAGTAGTAGTAGTAGTAGTAGTAGTAGTAGTAGTACCAGTAGTAGTAGTAGTAGTAGTAGTAGTAGTAGTAGTAGTAGTAGTAGTAGTAGTAGTAGTAGTAGTAGTAGTAGTAGTAGTAGTAGTAGTAGTAGTAGTAGTAGTAGTAGTAGTAGTAGTAGTAGTAGTAGTAGTAGTAGTAGTAGTAGTCGTAGTAGTAGTAGTAGTAGTAGTAGTAGTAGTAGTAGTAGTAGTAGTAGTAGTAGTAGTAGTAGTAGTAGTAGTAGTAGTAGTAGTAGTCGTGGTAGTCGTAATAGCATTCGTAGTAATCATTATCTTGCGCAGTTGTGCTCTAGAGCTCGGACCTCTCCATTTTCGTTCGTCGTCGTCCCTCTGGTCCTGGCCCTGGACCCTGCCTCCTCCCCTGGCTCTGGCCCCCCGCTGGCCCTTGCCCTGGACCCAGCCTCCCTCCCCCGGCCCTGGCCCCAGTCCCCCTCGCCCTGGACTCTTTATTTTCGTTCGTCGTTGTCCCTGGTCCGGTCCTGGCCCTGGACCCAACCTCCCCCTCTGGTGTTGGCCCCAGCCCCCCTCGCCCCGCTGGCCCTTGCCGTGGATCCAGCCTCCGCCCCCCCGGCCCTGGCCCCAGTCCCCTTCTCCCTGGACCCTTTACTTTCGTTCGTCGTCGTCCCTCTGGTCCTGGCCCTGGACCCTGCCTCCTCCCCTGGCCCTGGCTCCCCGCTGGCCCTGGCCCTGGACCCAGCCTCCCCCCCCCCGGCCCTGGCCCCAGTCCCCCTCTCCCTGGACCCTTTATTTTCGTTCGTCGTCGTCCCTGGTTCGGGCCTGGCCCTGGACCCAACCTCCCCCTCTGGTGTTGGCCCCAGCCCCCCTCGCCCCGCTGGCCCTGGCCCTGGACCCAGCCTCCCCTCTCCCAGCCCTGGCCCCAGTCCCCCTCTCCCTGGACCCTTTATTTTCGTTCGTCGTCGTCCCTCTGGTCCTGGCCCTGGACCCTTCCTCCTCCCCTGGCCCTGGCCCCCCGCTGGCCCTGGCCCTGGACCCGGCCTCCCCCCCGGCCCTGGCCCCAGTCCCCCTCGCCCTGGACCCTTTATTTTCGTTCGTCGTCGTCCCTCTGGTCCTGGCAGCTCCTTGGTGCAAGAGCCAGGGCACGCGTGCCACTTGTAATAGTCGTCGTCGTCTTCGTCGTCGTCGTCGTCGTCGTCGTCGTCGTCGTGTTCGTGTTCGTAGTCGTAGTCGTTGTCATAGTCGTAGAAGGGGTTGTGGATGGTGAAAGAAAGGCATCGTTAGACCGCCTGTGCCCAGAGGGCTGGTGGGACTGCGACAGGTTCTTGGCTAGGCATTCTTTCCAGTTCAGGTGCAGTTGCACGGGATAGCAGTTCCAAGGACTGCGTGCATTGAGGCCGATCGTGTTTCAAGAGCAGGCGACCATGTCGGCGCCACATACGCTTGTCTCAAAGCGTCAACTGGCCACGGGGATGGGCTGGTTCCATCCCGAACTCATTGTAATCTACCGTGCCGTTCGGCCAAATCTTGATCCGACCGTTGGTGCGAGCTGTAAACCTTCCAGGGCACCCTCCATGCCACTTCTGCCGTTGCCCCGCAGCAGCGCGACAGGGTTCTCATTCGTCCAGCCTTCCCGGGTCCCAACGCTCCGGCGCAGCAGCAGGAACATGACCACTCCAGCCCGCCCAAACCCCGAACTTGTGGCAGCCCAAGGAGCCCTCGCTTGTTCATCGGGCGCCTGCCGCGGTAGAGCGGGGTGCACCGGGTACGTCAAATCAGAAACTCGCCCGCCAGCAGGTTCCCGACGGAACCGGCCTTGGGGCCCATTGAGGCCTCGGGGCACCTCTGGAAATCGTAACCTCGACGAACATTTTTGTTTGGCTTATTTCTCTTCCGTATGGGAAGGTGTTTCTCATCGTATGTGTGTTTGCGAAGAGGGGGGCTTCTGATTTGAGCGTCGGCATAAATGAGGAACGCAGGGTTTACTCTGGCCTCTCCCTCTTCTTCCTCACCCTCTCCCTCCCCCACCTTTTGTCCATAATCATGTTTGCTCAACCGCTCCAGATCGCAGCATGCGCGAGTCTTCATGCCCTGGGAACAACCCTGGTGCTGGATTTGCGGGATCTGGATTTGACAACACGCACGGAACAGCCTCAGGAACCGACGTTGTCCATCAGCCATGGTGACCGTCTCCCAGAACTTCTTGGAGGAGGGATCCCGCCGCACAATGGTTGCTTTGTCGTGTGCCGTCTGGTTCGTGTTCGGCGGCTTTGTGCTCTTGGTCCGCGTGGTGAGTCTGGCGAGGCGCAAGTCGGTTTCATATTCGTTAGGTCGCTGTTTTGTCAGCTTGGTCGGACAGTGCAGGCGCTCCGTATTCTTGCTTTTCAGCACTCCCGGTGGCTCCGTCGCGGATGAGTTGCGGAAAAGACGCCTGGTCCGCGCCCACAGTTGGCTTCCATACGGCGTCCTGGTCGCTTCGATCGTTGTCCTGACGGTGTTCGTACGGGCCTTGAGCCCAGGCCCTCGCTTCAATTCGTCTGTGCAGGATGCCTTCATGATTGCGGGCTGTTTCATTGTTCTCTTTCTTGCGGCGTGCCCTAGCTTCGTGACGCTGAGCACCCTGAGCGTCTGGTCCTCCATTCTGGCAGCGTGCATTACGATGTGGATATCGCCATTCGCCATAGAACCAGCCCATGCGGCCGAGTCTTCCCTGATGCCTTTTGCGGCCATGATGGTGCTCTGCGTGTTTAATCTGAACGTGCGGCTTAATGTCTTTTGGTTGTTGGTCTTGACCGCATCGGCCTGCAGCTCGGTCCTGGGCGGCACCAGTGACTCACTCAAGGACTGCGACTTTGAAACTAAGCGCATGCGCTGCTTCATGCACATTGCCATTTCGGGCACGATGTTCACAGCATGTGTCATCTGCTTATACAGGCACATCTACCTTGCCGCGCAGTACGAGATGGAGGCCCGTATCTCGCGGAACGAACTGCAAGCCGCGCGCTCGGTGCTGCGAGGCGTCTGCGACGCGGTGGTGGAGCTCGACGGCGACTTCCGTCTGCAGGACGGGTCCCCCCAGCTCATCGACCTGCTCCTGCTGAACTCGCAGCGGTCCCTCTTGGGCGAGGACTTCAGGTCGTTCCTAGCGTCCGAGCAGGACCGCCAGAAGTTCACCGAGCAGATGGGCCGATCCTGGAATCAGGGCGACGACGCGGGGCTCAGTGCGGCCTTCCACGTTTCCATGAAGGACAGCTCCAGCATACCCCTCGTCGTCGAGGTGTTCTCCGTGATCTTCGTGAACCGGGGTGGGCAAGTGGCGTACTTCGTCGGGATCCGAGAATTCACAGACATCAGCCCGATACTCACCATGGGCAGTGCGGCGGAGGTGCGTCACGGCAATTTTCACAGAGGCGCCGGCCCGGAGTCAGCTTCTTTGGCCAGAGCCCGAGCCACGCCAGCTTCGAACTCCATCCAAGACTCGTCGAACGTGAATTCCGACGCTCTCGAGTTCCTGAACGAGGCTGAGGCCGTAGGTTGGATTGACATCGCCACCGCGGGCTACACTGTGAGGCACGCCAGCCCCGTATTCGCTCAACATCTGGATGTCGGCAGTGACTTTCTGGACACGCTGAAGCCATACCCTCGGAGTGAATTTATAATCTGGGCCCAGCGGGCGTTGCTCGATCTCTTGGACCAGGGATCCGATGCTGCTCACAGGCAATACAGCGAGAAGCTCCACATGAAGTGCTCCGCCCGCGCGGCCACGAGCGGGAAGCGCCGGTCGCGGCGATTGGTCTCGGCTTTTGTGAGGCTCGACCTGACACCACCCCCCGACGGGCAGCGCCACGGCGCCGCCGTCATGCGCATCGTGCTCCAGGACCTCCGGGTCGACGCGGCGAGAGCGTCCAGTGCCGTGTCGAAGGGGACCCCGCGAGCCGCGCCCAGGGCCAGCCTGGAGCGCGCCCCCCCGGCCGCGCGCAGCTGCCCGGAGGCCGAGCCGGCCGCGGCCGAGGCGCCGCAGGGGTGTGCCGAGGCCGCGGCGGGCGCGGGCGAGGCGCGGCGCGGCGCCGGCGCGGGCGACGCGGCGTTGCCGCAGAGGCTGGGGCCGGAGAGCCTGTGAGGCGCGGGGCGCGCCTGCGAGGCGCGGCGTCGTGGGGTCGGCACGGCGGGGCGAGCTGGCCCGGCGAGGGGCCGAGGTCTGTGCAGCTGAATGCGCCAGGCCTGTCCCTCTGCAAAAATTCTAGACGCTTCGCGTATCCCCACCAGCCCGCCCAGAAACGACGCCCAGGCGAGTAGAGGGTCGTCCTGAGGGGCTTTTCGGCGTCTTGGGTGCCTCGGGGGGGCCTCTGTGGGCCGTTCGGGATCCCCTTTGGGGCCTCCTGGGGGCCTCTTGGGGCCTCTTGGGGCCATCTTGGGGCCTTTGGGGGCCTCCTGGGCGCTTCTTGGGGCCATCTTTGCCCCCTCAGGAGGCCAAAATGGGGCCAAAATCTCAGTAAAATCAATGATTTTGGCTTCCTCGCCGAGGCCGTTTTGGACGCTCTGACCGCTCGCGGCCCCCCCCGTCCAGGTCCACGGGGAGGGGGTAGGGGGAGGGGTAAACCCCTCCCCGAAGGGAAAGAGGGAGGGGTGGAAGAGGAAACGCCTTAAACCACCGACGCCCAGAGGGCTGGTGGGATTGCCTCGATCAGGGAAGTGGACAGCACACAGAGGAAGCCAGTATGAGACATCTTGGGATTTCTTGAGCCATCTTGGAGGTCATTTTGGGCTCTCCGAGGCGCTCTTGGAGTCATCTTAATCAGTGCCCCCCCCCAAGAGGCCAACATGTGGCTAAAACCTTAGTGCAAACAATGGTTTGACATTATCGCCGAGGCCTCTGGGAGCACCTTGGGTGCCTCTGGGGGGTCTCTTGGGGCCTCTTGGGGGTCTCTTGGGGGCCTCCTGGGGGCCTCTTGGGGTGCCTCTTGGGGCCATCTTGGGGCCATCCTGCGGCCTCTTGGGGCATCCTGGGGGCCTCTTGCGGCCATCGTGGAGGAAATCGATCAAAGAAGAGGGGAGCTTTAATTAGCGGTGCTCCCTCAGAAGGCCAAAATGGGGCCCAAACCATAGTAAAATCAATGATTTTGGCTTCCTCGCCGAGGCCGTTTTGGACGCTCTGACCGCTCCCCGCCCCTCCTGTCCAGGTCAGTGGGGAGGTGGTAGGGGGAGGGGTAAACCCCTCCCCGAAGGGGAAGAGGGAGGGGTGGAAGAGGAAACGCCCTAAACCACCGACGCCCAGAGGGCTGGTGGGATTCTGAGGTGCAAGCTCTCGGAGGTCCGCGCGGATTTCTTGGATCGGCGCTGGGCGCGCCAGGGAGGGGGGCGCGGCGCCGAACCAAGCATTCCGAGCGGCCTTCTGAAGAGTTATTGCTTGTGCCAGTGTTTGTTCCTCGACAGACACTCGGCGGCTCGAGGAGGTCGAGACGGCTGGTTTTTCACAGCGCCGTGACCCAAGGGGCCTCTTTTGGGACCCGGGGCCGTCGCAAAACGACCCGGGACGACACACTGGCCACAGAGTGGTGGAGAGGTCTGGGGGCCTATGTCTCGAGACGCCGGTTGTCTGGGCTCTGCGGCGACCCAGTGGGAGTCCTGCCCCTGTCGGTCCCATCGGCTCTGGGGTGTCGGGCGCCCTGTTCAGGGGTTTTGGGGGTGTCCAAGGTCCAAGAAGGGGGTGAGGACTAGAGGTGTTTGCGTGTGTGTGTGTGTGTGTGTTTCCCCTCCTCCTCGTGCATCGCGCCTTAATTCGCGTTCGTATGCCCTACCAGTGCCTTCCCGCCAGCGCAGTCACTCTGCCTAGCCGCCGACGCAGACAGTGTAAGTGTGTGTGTGTGTTTGTGTTTGCGTCCGGCCCTGGCCGCTGTGTCATGGAGATGCTGTTGAACAGTTGTGATTGATGGCATGTTGATGGCGACGGCGGTGGCCCTGTGGCGGTGGCAGTGGTGGGTGGTGGTGATGATGATGGTGTCGACGACGGCTATTGCGATGGCGTGAATGGCCGGCGGTCGAACCGCGGTGACGAGAGGGGGGTGTCCAAGCGCAAGTCGCGCAGTGCCAGTGATTCAGGGCCGCGACCAGGCGTGGCGGCGATGATGCCTTCCCCCTTGCTGTTCCCGCCTGCGAGCCCCGCGCGCCGCTCGAGCGGTGGGCGCGGGCCCGCGCTGTGGCGGCCGCTGCAGAGGGCGCGCCCCGGCGGGCACGGGCGCCCGGAGCAGCGAGAGCGAGAGCGGAGGGATCGGGGGCGACGGCGTGGGAGCCAAGTGCAGGGGGGCACGGCGACGAGGCGGGCAGGGCGGACGCACTTCGGCCCAGCGTGGAAGGGCAGCCGTCCTCCAGCGCGCACCCGCCGCCGTTCCCAGAGGGGCCGTGGAGGGTGAGGCCACCAGGGGTGCCAGCGACGATGCTTCTGCCACAGGGGGCGCGCGTTCCACGAGGGCGCCCGCTCGTTGGCCCATGTCCCTCCTGGCTGGCTCTGCTCTGCTGTCAGCCTCACGCTGTCCCGCCCTGTCGCCCTCCAGCGCCGGATTCGTCCCACTCTCTGCCCTGGTCGGGCTGTATTTTTGGCGACCTCCACCTTCTCGATTTGCCGTGTCTCATTCATCATGCGATTTTCTTGCCCCGCGTTCGACACTTGAGCTCAACTTGGCGCCACTCGCCCCCTTCCCCCCCTCACCCCCCTTTCCCCTCGCGGTTCCGCGCGAGTGACCCAGTTGATCCTTTATGGGCAAAACCCTGGTTCCCCCCGACGCGGGCGCTGGCCCGGCCGCGCGCTCGCTCCCCTCGACAGTCCACGTCGTGCCGCATCGCGCGTGGCCTTGTCGCCAAATTGTGTGTGTGTGCCTGTGACGCCCTCCTACTCCCCACCACCGCGTAGCAGGAAGCCGATCAGCAGGAGGACGATGAGGGGGAGGAGGGGATGCTGCTGCGCTGCTGCTGCTGATGATGATGATGATGACGATGGCGATGACGATGATGATGCTGCTGATGATGATGTTGATGATTATTTCGATGGTGATGGTTGTGGTGATGGTGATGGTGATGCTGCTACGGCTGCTGCTGCTGATGATGATTATGGTGATGGCTGATGCTAAAGGTGATGATGCTAATTAAGGGTGGTGATGCTGTTGCTGATTGTGACGATCATGGTGCTGATTTTGATGATGCTGTTGGTGCTGCTGTTGATCATGCTGATGATGATGAGGATGATGAGGATGATGATGCTGATGGGGATGATGGAAAGGATGATGACGATAATGACGGTGATGGCAATGGTGATTGTGATGGTGATGGTGATGATGGTGATGGTGATGATGATGATTATGATGATGGTGATGATGATAATGATTCGGATCATGATTATGACGGAAATGACGGTGATGACGATGATGCTGATGATGTTGATGGTGATGGTGGTGGTGATGATGATGGTGATGATGAGGATGATGATGACGGTGCTGCTGATGATGATGGTGTTGGTGGTGATGCTGATGCTGATGATGATGATGATGACGGTGATGATGATCGTGGTATCACTTATGATGCTGATGATGATGACGATGATGCAGGTGCTCCTGCTCGTGCTGATGCTGATGCTAATGGTGCTGCTGCTGCTGCTGATATTGATGATGCTGATGATGCTGATGATGCTGATGATGCTGATGATGCTGATGATGATGCTGCTGCTGATGCTAGTGACAGTAATGCTGATGATGCTTATGATGGTGCTGATGATGATGCTGATGATGCTGATGATGATGCTGATGATGCTGATGCTGATGCTGATGATGAGGATGATGATAATGCTGATGCTGATGGTGGTTTGGTGTTGATGGTGATGATGATGATGATTATGATGATGGTGATGATGACGATGCTGATGATGATGATGATGATGGTGGTGGTGGTGATGCTGATGATGGTGATGATGATGATGATGGTGATGGTGATTGTGATGATGATGAGGATGATGATGACGATGCTGATGATGATGCTGATTGTGATGATGATGAGGATGATGACGACGATGATGATGCTGATGATGGTGATGATGATGCTGATGATGCCCATGATGCTGCGCTGATGATGATGGTGCTGCTGCTGATGATGAGGATTATGATGATGCTCATGATGATGCTGATGATGATGCTGATGATGCTGCTGATGAGGATGATGATGATGATGATGATGATGATGATGATGATGATGATGATGATGATGCTGATGATGCTGATGCCCATGATGATGATGATGATGATGATGATGATGATGATGATGATGCTGATGATGCTGATGCCCATGATGTGGTGGTGTGATGATGACGATGAGAAGAGGAGGAGGAGGAGGACGAGGAGGAAGAGGAGGAGAAGAGGAGGAGGAAGAGGAGGAGGAGGAAGGGAGGAGAAGGAGGAGGAGGAGGAGGAGGAGGGAGAAGGAGGAGGAGGAGGAGGAGGAGGAGGAGGAGGAGGAGGAGGAGGAGGAGGAGGAGGAGGAGAAGAAGCAGGGAGGATTAGTCGGGAGGGGCGGCGGCTCGCGCCCCCCACGCCGCAGGATTTCGCCCCAGGCGACCTCATCGGTCGGCTGCTCCAAGGCGGGTCGCCCTCCCGCGCCCGCGTTCGTGCGCGTTCCGATGGGGGCGGCTCGCGGCGTCCAGTCAGGACCCCAAAATAAGGAGCAGCTTGGGTTCGGAAGGGGCTCGACGTTCCGCAGGTCCTTCCATGGCTGGTCCTCCAGCAGTTCTCGGGAACGAAGCCGGTTCTTGGGCCTAAAAGAGGCTTCGTTCCTTGTTTAGTGTTCGTGATTTCAGCGGCCCGACTTTACGCCGTGCCGGCGCGGGCGCTCAAGGGCGAGCATCCGTTTTTTTCTCGGGCCTCCCAGGGGGTCTCTCTTCGCTACTGTGCGCTCTGGGACAAGTCCGTGGGTCGATAGTGGCCGTGTTGCGAGTTCATGTCCTCCCAGCGCGGCGGCAGCGTGGGAGTTGGCGTTCAGGGTCGACGGATCCTTGCGTTTCTGGGGCCTTCCGGCAGCGAAAGTCGTTCAAGGTCTGTCGGCCCGCGCGGTGACAGGAAGCTGCCGCAAACATGTATTGCCTACTCCCCTTCGTCACTTCCCACCGCCAGGAACGCACGCCGACCCCGCTGCCAAGGGGGGATGGAGCGTGGGGCCGCAGTATAATAGGTGAGCGAAGAAGAACATAAACATAGAATTCGGAGGTCCGCGCGGATTAGAAATCCGCGCGGACCTCCGATTTTTTATGTCTATGTCATTTTTCGTTCCCCTATATAAACTTGAATTAGGATCGTGCTCGTCGTCGTCTTGTCGTTCTTTTGCTGCTCATCCCCGTCTTCCTCCTCCTTGTCAGATGCGCTTTCGTGCACCGCCGCCGGAGTCGCTTCTATGTGCGGTGGGATGTCGCTGTGGGGGGCTGGCGGTGTGGCGGGGGGTGGGGCGGGAGTTGCGGGGGGAGCAGGGGGGCGGAACGGGGAGAGAGGGGGAGGGGGAGGGGGAAGCGGCAAGGGAGGGGAGGGGGGTGAGGAGGAGGAGGAGGAGGAGCAGGAGGAGGAGGAGGAGAAGGAGGAGGAGGAGGAGGAGGAGGAGGAGGAACATAGAAATCTCAGGGCACGCTGCATCTTAGCCAGTTGTTCCGTCGCCACGAGTTTTTACAGGGTTTCCTTTTATCTGGACGTGTCGCGTATCCGCACCAGCTTTCTCGGTCACCCCCCCCACCGTGCGGGTTCCTCCCCGACGGTCCCCAAGCGGGGTCCTCTTGCCTACCACGGTGCGCGAGCGCCCACCCGCACCCACCCGCCCGGCACGCGGTCTCGACACCAGCCCCTGACGGTGTCTGGCGATCCGGACTCTGGTCCGTTGAGCGCCTGCATGGGGTTGGTCGATGCCTGCCGGGGCGTAGGACTCGACCGCCACTTGCGTCGGCGGGACCGTTGTCCCTGACGCTGGTCTTCTTGGTAAGTTCTGTCGGTGGTCCACATCATCTGCACGCTTGAGGTGTCGCTCAGCCCGAATTCCCCGCCATTCTGGTGATGCAGCCCGCCTGGTGAAGTTTTTCCCAGTCGACGGCGCCCTCTTCTGAGCGGCAGCGAGGCCCGCCTTCTGTTTGCTCCTCCCCCCGCGTCCTCTCGTCGCTTTCCCCCTTCCCCTGGGCGCAATTAGCTCGTAGCTTGCTTGCTGCGGTCTTTGACGGCGCCCGGCGGCCTCCGGTGCGCTGCTGATGAGGATCATAATGATGATGATGTCGATGATGATGCTGATGCTGAGTCCTGGTGATGGTGATGGTGAGTCTGATGTTGATGATGATGGTATTGATGGTGATGATGCTGCTGCTGTTGGTGATGTTGGTGCTGCTGCTGATGATGATGCGACTGATGCTGATGATGCTGATATTGATGACACTGATGATGATGATGCTAATGATTTTGGTGGTGATGGTGGTTGTCATGGTGATGGTGGTGATGATGACGACGACGATGATGATGGTGATGCTGGTGATGGTGATGATGATGGTGGCGATGAGGGTGATGGTATTGGTGATGACGATGATGATGCTTGTGCTGATGATGGTGATGATGATGTTTTTGAAGGTGGTGATTCAGATGACGATGGTGGTGATGATGATGATGGTGCCGGTGGTGGTGGTAGTGGCAAAGATCCTGATGATGGTGATGGTGGCGACGATGATGATAATGTCGATGATGTTGTTGTTGATGATGATGATGGTGGTGGTTGTGGTGGTGGCGGTGTTCATGGTGGTGGTAGTGCTGGTGACGATGATGGTGGTGGTGATGATGATGGTGATGGTGATGATGATGATGATGATGATGATGATCATGGTGGTGCTCATGATTGTGGTGATGAGGATGATGGTGGCGGTGGTGGTGATGATGATGAAGATGGTGGCTGTGATGGTAATGATGTTGATGGTGATGATGGTGGTGACGATGCTGGTGGTGTTGATGGTCATGATGATGACGGTGATGATGATGGTGATGCTGACGTTGATGCTAAGGTGGTGACGATGCTGATGACGATGGTGGTGGTGGCGGTGGTGGTGGTGGTGACAAGGAGGTTGCTGATGATTATGATGAACATGATGATGATGGTGGTGGTGATGGTGGTGATGCTGCTGATTATGATGATGATGGCGGCTGCTGCGACGACGGCGACGGTGACGAGGACGATGCGGATAGTGCGTATGTTGATGATGACGATGACGATTATGGCGATGTTGTTGTTGATGATGATGATGGTGATGATGATGCTGATGATGATGATGATGATGATGATGATGATGATGATGATGATGATGATGGTGATGATGATGCTGATGATGATGATGATGATGATGATGATGATGATGATGATGATGATGATGATGATGATGTTGCTGATTTGTTGAAATAACCAGGGCTCAATAGGAGGGGATTTCCGGGGGTCACAGGATCATTGCCCTCTGCCCGCTCGGGGAGCGGTATGTGCCGCTGTGCACTCCGCGCGCGCGCAGGTGCCCGAAGGTAGCTAGGCACAGCAATGCGCGCCCTCGACGGGGCGCGCTGACGCCGAATTGTAATCCAGACTAAGTCACCACGGGCACAGACCCAGATCAAGGCAACACTTCGGTGGGGCGAAGCCTCCGTAAGGAGCAAGGCTGCTTTGTAGATTATTTCAGGAGTCGCGAAGACTGTCACGGTGGAGCACATGTACCAGAGAGACACGTCGACTATCTCAGGAATCGTGTAGGCTGTTGCTTAGCAGCACGCGCACCAAGAAAAAACCCAGTCGACTGTCTCAGGGATCATGTAGAGTGTCGCGTAGGAGCACACGTACCAGACCGACACGTACATAATCGCAGGAATCATGTACATTGTCGTGTAGGAGCACGCTTACTGAAATAATACCAGTAGACTATTTCAGGAATTGCGTAGAGAAGCTCCTCGCGTAATCACGCGTACCAGAGGGAGAGCGAGTAGGCTATCGCAGGATTCATGTAGTCTGTCGCGTAGTTGCACACGGCTCAAAGGAGTGAGTTGGCAATCTCAGGAATCGTGAGTTCTCGCGGCAACTCGCTCTCGTGCCACTGAAGGTGACCTTCGAGCCATTCGGTCCACTCCCGCAGCTCCTCCTCCGTGTACCCTGGCGGCGCGCTGCCGCGAAGGTGCTTGCTTCGCTCCGATCTGGCGCAGTCTGTCGAGGAGGCAGAGTCTGCGTTCTCCGAGATTCTGAGCGGCCATGATCAGCCTCCTTTCATCCTCTGCGGCTGTCTTCGCGAGCCTACACGCTCTGACTTGCTGCTCCGCGTCCTCTGCCTTCTCGCGTGCGTGGAAGTCGTCCTTGAGCCTCTTGATGTTCTCTTGATTCCGACCTCCCACCGCTGGTGTGTCGGCGGCCACGTCCAGCAAAGCTCCGAATACCAGCGTGGGTGGGGGCCCCGAGAAATTCTTCTCCCTCTGGGTTCGGTACTCGCTCACGCGCTGAGCGAAATCCTCCTGCTCCTCATGCATCGCGAGCACGAACACGTGGCCATTGGGAGGAACGATTACACCCGCCATCGATCTGATCTTCCGAGTGTTGTTGAGTAGCATCTTGGGAATCGGCGTGGGAAGCTCCCCGAGACCCGAGTCCTTCACCCGGAGGCTCTCCTCCTTCTTGCCTCCCCGTCTCGTGCGCTGTGGTGCCGGCGCCCCTGCCGTCCTTGCTTGCTCAGCGGGTTCGAGCAAAAACACTACTGTGTAGAGATGCTTTGCCTCCCTGTCGACGATGCGGCACCGATGCCGAAAAGGCAATGCAAGACAACGCATCCACCAACCAGCCCCAACCAACCAAACACTAATGATTCGCAGCGCATGCAATGCGCAAGCCGCCTCCCCCCTTCGAGAGAGCTGGTAAACGACTGTTTGTCGCCTACGCTCCATGCGACGCCGATCGAGGAGAAACCTCCGTGTTGCGAGCGCCATGGCTTCACAGCGCGATTTGCTACGCGCTGTACGCCCGCAGCATGCCACTGGCTGCAACACGGCATCGCAGTACGAGTCGAAGGCATCTGCCTGTGCACGGTTGTGCCAGGGATGCGAAAAATGGGAGGCCGCACCCCTAGGATTTGTGGTAGTAGTGTTAAGTCGGGCCTGTCCCTCTACAGGGGGAACATTTAAAAATAGTAAAAGAATAGCCTGGGGACGATTTTTTGAATATTTTCTGACCATGTTGGAGTATTTTTGGGGTATTTTTTTAAAGTTTTCGTCCAACATCCCCCTGTAGGGGGACAGGCCCGACTTTCTAGCAGTGTCATGTGTGAGGAATGCTGACGCACAGTGCTACAAAACTTCTGGATCTCACGGTCGGCGTGCTGCCGCTCCGAGCACAGACGTCGCACGCGGAGCGCCTGAGCGAGCGGCCATGCTCGGTGCACGCCAGCGGGATGCGTGCTGCGATCGCTGAGGGGGATCCACAAAGACGACCGCTCAACATGCATGCGATGGTCCATGAAGCCCGTGGAGGGCCAACGGGGCTCACGACAGAACACGACGTCGAGCATCTGGACCTCATCGGAGGCGAAACTCTGAACGTCTAGCTTGAACACCGTAGACAGCTCTTGCAGCCTGCCAGTGAGGGCATCCAGCTGTGCTCTGGAGCCCGAGTGCGCCATGATAATGTCGTCGCGATACCTACATAAGCTAGAATGCCGTGCAAACGCTGTCGAGCTCAACTTGATTGTAGTACGCTGCGTCAGCAACCTCCCCGCTACAAGGAAGTCCAATGCCAGCGCCGGCGGTAACCTTCCAGACCTTGTCCAGAGCTGTAGGACACGACACGTTCTGGCAATCCAAAATCGCAGGCAGCAGTTTAGCGTAAGCATCGCGTCGAAAAAGCTGAGGAACGCGTGACAAGATCGGCATGCAAACCGGGCATACAATATTATTTGATGTTCATTTTGACCAGGTGGCAATTGGCTGGCACCCTTGTGCGCGACATGATCTGGAATAAATGCTCGGTGTCGCGAGCCAGGGACGGAACGCGCCTAAGATGAGGGAGCAACGCGTGGGAGATCCACCGCACTCCCGGAGCCATCGGATTATGAACGCAACAGTGGAGGAGGCGTACCTCCACCCTGCCAGGAGGCTTGTGCGTCTTGACAGTGGCTCCAACGCGCGACACGATGTCTTCGCATCGGCTCGCGTCCACGTCTGAAAGCGTGGCTCGCTCGAGCGCCTTGTCGTCTAAAACCCTGCAGGTGTCACGAACAGCCTCGATAAAATCCGTTACCACCGCCGCCCCAAAACTGCATGGAACGAGTTCTCTCTGTAGGCGGGGCCAGAGAATAGATGCGTGGAGCGATCGTGCAAACCACTTTTGCAGACTAAGCAAAACCAGCATCCTTCTCTGTGAGAAGCGCCCCGATGCCCCTTTTTTGGAGGAGGGAGATGCACCAGCGGAGCGCGACGCTGGCTTTGAACAAGGCATGCCTGCCAAACCTCACGCCTGACAGCGTCAACCATGCACTGCAGACACAAAGGCAACACGGCATCACGCGGCCTGCAATTTGTTTTTTTGGATCGCAGCCGCCAACAATTGTCGCCAGCTGTTGGGTCTACGGCGCCAGATCCGAAAAAACGTCTCCAACGAAGCTTGTGTTCCTAATTCCAAAGAGCAAGAGATACGTGAGATAACGAAGATCTGGGTGTTATGCAAAACACGTGCTTTCGATGGAAAATCGCAAGCAAAAACCAGACTGGTCAAGCCATCTCGGTACCTGAAGGGACAGTGCCAGAAGTCGAACGCGGGTGAAACAAATGAACAGGTTTATCGCCATGGCATTGACGAAGCTGGGCGACCCTTGGTGCGCGGATTGGACGGGAGGCACAGCGACGCCACATGAGTGACATGGAGACCAGACGGTACACCATGGCACTGACGACGCTTAGCGACCCTTGGTGTATTGATGTGGCGGTTGGCATATGGCGCCAGACAAAAAGTTCCGACTTCTTAACCATGACGCGATGCCTGGCCGAAGTGCTCCCGTCAGCACCGGTGGGAAAACCGGCGTGCCGGCCCATCCGCTATCGTTTCGGGTCCGGCGGGGAGCAGACGGGAGAGGACCGTGTGTGTGTGTGTGTGTGTGTGTGTGTGTGTGTGTGTGTGTGTGTGTGTGTGTGTGGGGGGGGGAGGAGAGGCGCGTGTAGGGGGGTGTCTGCAGAGCTTTGCCCGAACGGCTTCTGCGTTTGGCGCAGCTCTCCTTTCACAAGAAGCCGCAAAGACCTCGATGCCAGGGGAGAGCTGGGAGAGGGGAGGGGGTTAGGGGGGCGCAGACGGTTAGACGGTTATGGCGGCGGAAGGGGCACGGGTCAGCGAAACAGGAGCCGATGCAAAAGCACAGGGGCCTCCAGGGAGGTGCTAAAGGATCGCGCACCGCGGGAGCCACCACCAGGGACTCGGCGCACCAATGCGGTGAGTGCGGAACGGGGGCGCGGAGAGAAACAGGGCAGCGCCAACGGCAAGGCGAGGTCGATGTTCTTGTTTGCCAGATCCAATATACTCAGGGGTCAGGTTGGGTCCGACGAGAGAAGCAACAGACAACAGCCGCAAACCCCGGTTGCGTACAAGGACGGGCGTCCTACGCACCATTCCGCTGCAGACGCAAAAGGTGCGCAGGCATTGGGGGCACGACCAGGAGGAGAAGGATGGAAGGTTGGTGGGGGAGGAGATAGGAAGGAATGCGGAAGAGTCGCCTTCCACATCCCCGCCTCTGCCTCAAAAAGGCGAGCCAAAGGAAGCAGCTCATCCAGCACCTTCGCTTCTCCTTTGGAATGGTCTGGTGACCGTTTTCTTATTCGTTGTTTTGCCGATCGGCGCGGGCCCTCGCACCCACCCCCTCCCCCGCCCCCTGGAGTAGCTCTTGGCTGTTTTTTGGCGCCTGTTTCGAGCGGGTGGGGTCTCCCCCAGAGGCAGCACTCCTGCAAACAGTCGCACTAAGCAGAGGTCTGGAGCCAGACCCCCCCCTCCCCATCCCTTTCCGCCCAATGTCGACACGCCGAATATAATATCGGAGGGCACCAACTATACACCAACACCGATCCTGGCCCAGGATCACCCTGGGCCCAGGATCGGTGTATATGCCTTCTTGCGCAAGGCAGGAGGGCGTATACACCGATCCTGGGCCCGGGGTGATCCTGGGCCAGGATCGGTGTTGGTGTACAGTCGGTGCCTTCCTAGAATATCAACGCTCACTTGGGTGCTTGCGCTGGAGCATCCAGTTCCAGGTGCTGCGATTGTGCGGGCCTGCAGGCCTTTCTCCGCGCGCCTCTGGGAGCCCGACCGCTCTCCGCCCCTTGCGGATGCACTCGCGCGAAGAGCAGGAGAGGAGGGGGGAGGAGGAGGAGGAGGAGGAGGAGGAGGAGGAGGAGGAGGAGGAGGAGGAGGAGGAGGAGGAGGAGGAGGAGGAGGAGGAGGCGGAGGAGGAAGGAGGGAGGAGGAGGAGGAGGAGGAGGAGGAGGAGGAGGAGGAGGAGGAGGAGGAGGAGGAGGAGGAGGAGGAGGAGGAGGAGGAGGAGGAGGAGGAGGAGGAGGAGGAGGAGGAGGAGGAGGAGGAGGAGGAGGAGGAGGAGGAGGAGGAGGAGGAGGAGGAGGAGGAGGAGGAGGAGGAGGAGGGGAGGAGGAGGAGGAGGAGGAGGAGGAGGGAGGAGGAGGAGGAGGAGGAGGAGGAGGAGGAGGAGGAGGAGGAGGGAGGAGGAGGAGGAGGAGGAGGAGGAGGAGGAGGAGGAGGAGGAGGAGGAGGAGGGAGGAGGAGGAGGAGGAGGAGGAGGAGGAGGAGGAGGAGGAGGAGAGGAGGAGGAGGAGGAGGAGGAGGAGGAGGAGGAGGAGGAGGAGGGGAGGAGGAGGAGGAGGAGGAGGAGGAGGAGGAGGAGGAGGAGGAGGAGGAGGAGGAGGAGGAGGAGGAGGAGAGGAGGAGGAGGAGGAGGAGGAGGAGGAGGAGGAGGAGGAGGAGGAGGAGGAGGAGGAGGAGGAGGATGGGAGAACATGCAGCAGTCTGCGGCGGGAGCTTTGGCCGGTACCTCGTATGGCAGACCCTGCACGAACAGCCCTCCCTGGCCTGCCTCGGTGGCGAAGCCTAAGCGAGCTCGAAGGAACTGCACATCGGAGACTGCGTGTCTCCTTACAGGCCGCCCCGTGCGCCCTCCCCGATTGCTCAATTCTGGGGCCGTGTGCACCTTTGGCACGGGGAGAAGCAAAGGAAGGAGGAGGAGGAGGACGAACAGGGGGAAAAGGAGGAAGATGAGGCGGGCGAGGATATTGAGTACGAGTAAGAAGACGGATTGGGAGGAGGAGGAGGAGGAGGAGGAGGAGGACGAAAAGGGGGAAGAGGAGGAGGAGGCGGGCGAGGATAATGAGTACGAGCAGGAAGACGGAGTGGGATGAGGAGGAGGAGGAGGAGGAGGAGGAGGAGGAGGAGGAGGGGGATGATTTCGGAGGACGATCGCGACGACAGCGACGACACCAGTCAGCAATCATGGTCTTTGAGGGTCTGTCGCTCGGGGAGCCTTTTGGCCAGGCCGATGTGTTTGAGGTCCTCTTGGGAGCCTTGTGGGCCCTCTTGGGGCCATCTAGGAAAACTTCTTTCAAACACATTGGCGGCGCAGATTAGGGCTACCCCCCCTTAGTAGTCCTGAGCCACGTTTCTTGGGTCCATCCTCCCGCTTTCGTCCAGACTCAGGGGAGTGGGTCGGGGAGAGGTCAAGCCACCCCCCTGAAGGACGGCCTTCTGGTGTACTCCCACCTGCCCTTTCACCACATAAGTGGCACCCGAGTCTCCGCATGTGTAGGGGCCGCCATCGACAACCATCGAGAACCAATGCAGACGCTGGCCAGGTGCGCGACGTCCGCGAGGTGCGCCGCGCGTGCCAGGGCACCCCACCATTTCTGTCAAATAACACTGCAAACTGGTCGAGGGGCGCCACCGCATGATCATATCAGGGTTTGCCGCAATACATGTTTCGCATGTTTGGTGGACATGGATGATGGGCCTGCGCTCAGTGGGCAACTGCCTCCCCTCGTCCGTGTCGGGAAATGATAGACTGTGATCGTTTGGTGCCCGTGCATGGTCCAGACTTTGCCGCAACGTGTGCGTTGTATAGTTCTTCTGACAGGGGTGGCGGGGGGGTGGGGGTTGTCATGGTTCGGGTTTTACCCCCGGTCAGGTGGGGTAGGGGGTGTATACAAAAGAGGGGCAGTGACAACGACAGCTTCGACTAAGCAGACATGGGATGGAGGTGGGAGCGCGGTAAACCACTCACGTTCAGAGAAGAGGTGGCATTACGTATGTGGAACGCCTCCTTGATAGACGCCCCCCCATCTGAGCCTGCCATTCATGCGAGAACCCCATTTTCCGAGGCGGGAATTTACTCGTGACCACCGCCTGGAGGGTCAGCTTTCCGAGCCTCGGCAGGCGGTGGACGTGGACATATTCGCCCCCCCGGGGGCCGAAACATATCCATAGCCACCGCCCGCTGGGGCACCAGGCCGTCGGTTCCCAGGCGGTGGACATGGTCGGAGGGCACCAACTATACACCAACACCGATCCTGGCCCAGGATCTCCCTGGGCCCAGGATCGGTGTATACGCCTTCTTGCGCAAGGCAGGAGGGCGTATACAACCATCCTGGGCCCAGGGTGATCCTGACCAGGATCGGTGTTGGTGTATAGTTGGTGCCTTCCTACAGGCGGTGGACATGGATACATCCCCGCCTCGCAATTTTGCAGAGGAGCCAGCCTCTATCCTTCGAGCCACTACCTCGTGCCACGGTCGATGGTCAGTCCTAAACGCTCGCGGAGGCGTCCAGCGAGAGTCCGCCTTCCACAGGAGGATGTGCTTCACGCAGGACCGCTTCTGGCCACGAGCACTGAGGCCGTTTTAAGCGAGAGCTCGGAGGGCACCAACTATACACCAACACCGATCCTGGCCCAGGATCACCCTGGGCCCAGGATCGGTGTATATGCCTTCTTGCGCAAGGCAGGAGGGCGTATACACCGATCCTGGGCCCAGGGTTATCCTGGCCAGGATCGGTGTTGGTGTACAGTCGGTGCCTTCCTAAGAGCTATATTGCGAAATGGAGCCGCCCACGATACTTTCATATGCTGCGCAACGTTCCAGCCCCTGACAGGAAGTCGGGCACGTCTTTAACGATAACCCCCTTTTGGCAAGGAACCGCTCCCCACCCGAGGAAGTGTTGGAGGTCTTGAAGCCAAGTAGGCGCGGCGATAAGGCGACAACCACATGTTTGAAGACGGGCTTTTTCCATCCGTGTAGCTTCTCGGAGCTTCGAAGGCGAACGTGCGATACGCTGAGGCGAGAGCCACATTTTGAAGACGGTCTCCTCTTCCCCGTGCAGCATGGAAGCTTGTGAGACGAGTCTGCGCGGCGCTAACTCGAGAGCCATATTGTGGCAATTCGTGAATAGTTTGGGGAGGCCGAGCCTCAGCATCGAAACGTGTGATGACTTCTCAGTGACAACGCCCGACCCAGCCTACCACTGACGGCGAGACGAAGGAGCAGGAGGCGGAGGGGGAAGACGCAAGACCAGGAGCATGATGAGGACTTGTGGCGGTGCGGGACCCCCCTACCTACCCTGCCTGATCGGTTGGGTGTTTAGGTATTGGGAGCTGCGGATGGGGGGACGGAGGCGGGAGGGGGAGGCGGGAGGGGGAGGAGGGATGGGGAGGAGAGAAAGAGGAAGCGGGAGGAGATGATGATGATGATGATGATGATGATGATGATGATGATGATGATGATGATGATGATGATGATGATGATGATGATGATGATGATGATGATGATAATGATGATGCTGATGATGATGATGCTGATGATGATGATGATGATGATGAAAATGGTGATGGTGATGGTGATGGTGATGCTTCT
>CAUYUJ010020130.1:12500-80000 GCA_963575745.1 Prorocentrum cordatum | reverse complement strand
TGATCGGCCAGTCCCTCCCTCCCCCTGGATAATATCCCGGCATATGGCTAAGACATGCGCGTGGCGAAGGACCAAATCATATGCAGTCGTGATTCCCGCGCTTTGGGTGCCGCTTTCGGTGAAGCTCCCTACCTGTGGGCCTATCGGGCCACGAAACGCGTGAGGGGTGTGCCGCAATGGTGCTTTCAGTGGACCTCCCTATTGGGCCACGAAGCGCTGTACTCTTTGGGGGAGACGCATTCGGACTCCGCCACTGGGGTCCTCGGTGGAGCTCCTCATGGGGCCACGAACCGTGCGAGGGGTGTGCCGTAAGGATAAGGCAGACGCACGCAGACTGCGCCACGGGGGCCTTCGGTGGAGCTCCCTGTGGGCCACGGACCGTGTGAGGGGTGTACCGACATGGTTGTGCGGAGGGTAGAGGCAAGGCTGGGAGGAGCGAGGGGGGGAGGAGGGCGAGGAGGAAGGAGGACGGAGACGCGGACCCAGCACCACAGGATGGCTGGGAATGAACGCGATTTCCCTGCCGGTCGCCGCCGGCCCTGCTGACGACGCCGCCGCCGACGACCTCCCCGGGTCCAGGCAGCGCGGGCGACCCTGGCGGCGACGAGGCCGACGGCGCGCCCGAGGCTGAGGCCGGGCACTCGCCCGGCACCGAGTGGTCTCCTCGGGACTGGGAGACGAGCCCCCGCTCGGCCGCCGCCGGCAGGAGGAGGGAGGGAGCGGAAAAGAGGGGGGTGATGACTAGGGGGGGGTGGATTTCATGGCGCGGGCCATGATTTTTCCCCAGACTTCATGGCGCCTCTTTTTATTCCATTACGTCCCAGGCCCCTCCGCTGGGCCGCGCACATGCCGCCGGTCATGATCTGCACACCGCCCTCTTGGACACCCCCCTCTTGGCCGCTCCCGAGGAGGGAGGGAGGGAGGGAGGGAGGCGGCGGCGGCGGACGGTGGCACTGACGCGTGGTCGTGCTCAATTGTCGTGGGGTCGCTTGAGGCCTGAGCCGTCAAGTGACCGAACAGTCAAAACAGCCGGGCGAAAGACCCAACCATCTGCGGTTGTGAGTGCCGCAGTTTTGAGGATGGTCTTCGGCGGAACTCCCTATGGGGCCACAAAATGTGTGAGGGTCGTGTCGATGTGGACGCCGAACTGGGTACGGAAAAAATGGGCACGATGCCCAAAAGCAAATGTTTTCCCAAACCAACGTCGGCCGCTCTTGGGCAGGCCGCCTTCTGTCTCAAATGGAAACTTGTCCCGCGGCGACACTGACAGCGAGTCCTGCGCAAAATGAGCACCTGCTGTCGGTCTTCGTACCCATCCTTTCCGCACCCATCTCGACCGCACCGAGAAGGGAAGCTGGACGCAGACGAAGCCCAAGGACCCTTGCTCGCCCCGAACCAGCCAGTGCGTGTTCGACTCGACATGAGCGACGAAAAGAAACGAGTCTTATGCAATTTGACATAGCAACCTTACGCTGCAGCTTACGCTGTGGAGAGGTGTGCCGAAACGGGAGTGACGCCCACATGCTGGCTGCGCAAGTGGGACCTTGCGCGGCGCTCCTTTTGGGGCCACGAGCCGTGCGAAGGGTGTGCCGAAACGGAGGTGACGCCCACTTGCGGGTTGCGCAAGTGAGGCCTTAGCTGGAGCTCCTTATGGGGGTACGAAGCGTGTGAGGGGTGTGCCAAAACGGGTGTGACGCCCACAGGCGAACTGCAGCACTGGGACTTCGGAGGAGCTCCCTGTGGGGCCAAGAAACGTGCGAGGGATGTGCCGGAAAGGTGCTGTCGCCCACATGCGGGCTGCGCCACTGGGGTCTTCGGTGGAGCTCACTACGGGGCCACGAAACGTGTGAAGGGGTGAACCGAAGCGTGAGTGTCGCCTACGTGCTGGCTGCGCCACTGGGGCCTTCGGTGGAGCTCCTGAGGGGCCACGGGGCGTGTGAGGTGTGTGTGTGTGTGTGTGTGTTTAAAAGGGTGTGTCGCCCACATGCGGGCTGCGCCACTGGGGCCTTCGGTGAAGCTCCCCATGGGGCCATGAAGCGTGCGAGGGATGTGCCGAAAAGGGGGTGTCGCCCACATGCGGGCTGCGCCACTGGGGCCTCAGGGGGAGTTCTCTATGGGGCCACGAAGCGTGTGTGGGGTGTGACGAGACGGGGGTGTCGCCCACCTGCGGGCTGCGCCACTGGGGCCTTAGGTGGAGCTCCCTGTGGGACCACGAAACGTGTAAGGGGGTGTGCCGAGACGGGGGTCGCCCACTCCCTATGGGGCCACGAAGCGTGTGAGGGGTGTGACGAAACGGGGGTGTCGCCCACCTGCGGGCTGCGCCACTGGGGTCTTGGGTGGAGCTCCCCATGTTGCCACGAACCGTGTGAGGGGTGTGCCGAAACGGTAGACCGATGCGGAGAGCAGAGGCATGGTTAGGGGGAGGGAGGGAGGGAGGAGGAGGATGAGGATGCGGAGGAGGGGGAGGAGGGGAAGGAGGGGAAGGAGTGACGCGTGGATGGTTGGGTAAAAGACATGGCAGCTTCTGGATCGGCTATCCGCGGGAGACCTGATACTTGACAAGCCTCGGACTGGATGAACAGATATGGGCAATATAATTTGTGGGAAGCCGTGCGCCACGTTGCACGACGACACCATGAGACGAACCGCACTGAACCCTGTTCTCTGACAGGTCGAACGACCGCCCGGAATACGTCAAGGAGACGCCCAAGGCGCATTAAGATTAGCTTGACGAAGAACCCAACCATATGCAGTTGTCAGAACCGTCGTTGTATGCATCGCATTCGGAGGAGCTTCCTGTGGGCCACAAAACGTGTCAAGGGTGTACCAAAGAAGTGATCGCGGTGGTCGCATGCGAAAGAAGCCGCTGGGGCCGTCCCTGGAGCTCCCTGTGGGGCCATGAAGCGTGTGCCAGAATGGGTGCGGTGGGCGCATGCGAACGCAGCCACTGGGGCCGTCGGTGGCGCTCCCTGTGGGGCCGCGAAACGTGTGAGGGGTGTGCCACAATGGGTGCGGTGGGCGCATGCGAATGCAGCCACTGGGGCCGTCGGTGGCGCTCCCTGTGGGGCCGCGAAGCGTGTCAGGGGTGTGCCGAAATTGGGTGCGGTGGGCGCATGCAAACGCTGGCATGTGGACATTCGGTGGAGCTCCTCGTAGGGCCGCGAACCGTGTGAGGGGTGTGCCAAATTGGGTGCGGTGGCACCATGCGAAACCTCCCACTGGGGCATTGGGTGGAGCTCCCTGTGGGGCCACGAACCGTTTGAGGGGTTTGCGGATTGGGTGCGGTGGTGCCATGCGAACCCTCCCCTTGGGGCCTTCGATGGAGCTCCCTATGGGGCCACGAAGCGTGTGAGGGGTGTGCCGAATTGTGCCATGCAAACCAACTGCTGCCTTCGGTGGAGCTCCCTGTAGGGCCACGAAGCGTGTGAGGGGTGTGCCGAATTGGGTGCGGTGGTGCCATGCGAGCCCTCTCACTGGGACCTTCGGTAGAGCTCACTATGGGGCCACGAACCGTGTGCGGGGTGTGCCGACTTGGGCGCGGTGGTGCCATGCGACCCCTCCCACTGGGGCCGTCGGTGGAACTCCTTGTGGGGCCACGAAGCGTGTGAGGGGTGTGCCGGAATTAGTACGGTAATGACGGCCATGATGATGATGAGAATGGTGATGATGACGGCGATTTTGGTGGTGATGATGACGATAAGGGCATTCGGAGCGAATTGGGCAGCGGCCAGGGTGGGAGAAGGGAGGTGGCGGGAGGAAGGAGGCGGGAGAACGCGGGGCGCTGTTTTTCCAAAACCAGGACCAAACACCACAGGATGGTTAGGGGCGAAAGTCGCTGACAACGACACTTCGAACATTTGCGATAGGGACGACTTTTCCAGACTCTGAGCACTCGTGACACTGAGCGCGGTGCGAACCCTCTGGGGCCTTCGATGGAGCTCCCTATGGGGCCGCGAACCGTGTGAAGGGTGTGCCGAAGTGGGTGTGGTGGTGTCATGCGAACCCTCCCACTGGGGCATTAAGTGGAGTTCCCTGTGGGGCCATGAACCGTGTGAGGGGTGTGCCGGATCGGGTGCGGTGGTGCCATGCGAACCCTCCCGCTGGGGCCTTCGGCGGAGCTCCTTATGGGGCCACGTAGCGTGTGAGGGGTGTGCCAGATCGGGTGCGCTGGTGCCATGCGAACCCTCCCGCTGGGGCCTTCGACGGAGCTCTCTATGGGGCCACGAAGCGTGAGGGGTGTGCCGAATTGGGTGCGGTGGTGCCATGCGAATCCTCCCGCTGGGGCCTTCGGTGGAGCTCCTTCTTGGGTCACGAAGCGTGTGAGGGGTGTGCCGAATCGGGTGCGGTAGTGCCATGCGAACTCTCCCACTGGGGCCTTCGGTGGAGCTCCCTGTGGGGCCACGAAGCGTGTGAGGGGTGTGCCGAATTGGGTGCGGTGGTGCCATGCGAACCCTCCCACTTGGGCCGTCGGTGGAGCTCCCTGTTGGGCCACGAAGCGTGTGAGGGGTGTGCCGACTTGGGTGCGGTGGTGCCATACGAACCCTCCCACTGGGGCCGTCGGTGGAGCTCCCTGTAGGGCCACGAAGCGGGTGAGGGGTGTGCAGACATTAGCGGTTGGCCCGCATGCGGGCTGCCCCCCTTGGGTTCTTGGTGGAGCTCCCTGTGGGGCCACGAAACGCGTGAGGTGTCTGTGTGTGTGTGTGTGTGTGTGCCGAAACGGTGGGCCTGCGGAGAACAGAGGCAGGATATTGACCTTGAAGGTGACGATGATGTGGATGATGGCGATGGCGCTGGTAATGACGATGATGATGACGATGAACGATGAGGACCTGCGGAATGCAGCGGCAGGGATGAGAGGAGGGGCAGGGCAGCGGGAGGATGAGAGGAGGAGGAGGAGGAGGAGGAGGAGGAGGAGGAGGATGAGGAGGAGGAGGAGGAGGAGGAGGAGGAGGGAGGAGGAGGAGGAGGAGGAGGAGGAGGAGGAGGAGGAGGAGGAGGAGGAGGAGGAGGAGGAGGAGGAAGGAGGAGGAGGAGGAGGAGGAGGAGGAGGAGGAGGAGGAGGAGGAGGAGGAGGAGGAGGAGGAGGAGGAGGAGGAGGAGGAGGAGGAGGAGGGGAGGAGGAGGAGGAGGAGGAGGAGGAGGAGGAGGAGGAGGAGGAGGAGGAGGAGGGAGGAGGAGGAGGAGGAGGAGGAGGAGGAGGAGGAGGAGGAGGAGGAGGAGGAGGAGGAGGAGGAGAGAGGAGGAGGAGGAGGAGGAGGAGGAGGAGGAGGAGGAGGAGGAGGAGGAGGAGGAGGAGGAGGAGGAGGAGGAGGAGGAGGAGGAGGAGGAGGAGGAGGAGGAGGAGGAGGAGGAGGAGGAGGAGGAGGAGGAGGAGGAGGAGGAGGGAGGAGGAGGAGGAGGAGGAGGAGGAGGAGGAGGAGGAGGAGGAGGAAGGAGGGAGGAGGAGGAGGAGGAGGAGGAGGAGGAGGAGGAGGAGGAGGAGGAGGAGGAGGAGGAGGAGGAGGAGGAGGAGGAGGAGGAGGAGGAGGAAGAGGAGGAGGAGGAAGAGGAGGAGGAGGAGGAGGAGGAGGAGGAGGAGGAGGAGGAGAGAGGAGGAGGAGGAGGAGGAGGAGGAGGAGGAGGAGGAGGAGGAGGAGGAGGAGGAGGAGAGGAGGAGGAAGGAGAACGCGGGGCGCTGTCTCTTCAAAACGAGGACCCAGCACCACAGGATGTCGGGAAATAATGGGCACATGCCCAAAGGGGCAGGGAGCGCGGCACCGCAATCAACCTGCCCGTCACGCCTCCAGGAGCTGGGCGGCGAGCGGAGGATAGGGCCTGGGGACCCTCTCCTGGGGCTGGGGGACCCAGCAAGGGGGGTAGCCCAGGTCGCCAACCCCCGATCGCTCCCCCGAAGGAGTGTGGCTGCCGATCCTGGGGCTGGCTACCCAGGGGATTTTAGTTCACCCGTGAGACACTGCCCGTGCCCCCCCACGCCCGGTACTCCCCGCGGGGTGAGGGAGGGAGGAGGGAGGAGGGAGCTTTAGGCCAGCGCTGAAGTTGGGAGACTGGCGCACATTCTAATGGGGTGATCAGCATCAGCATTATGAAACTATTTGGCAAGGAGCCCTGTCTGCAGAATTGCTTACCTTCTTCCTCATCTTCAGCAGGAGGGGGGATGGGGAGGGAGAGATGGAGCGAGGAGGGAAGGAGGAAGGAGGAGGTGGGAAAAAGGACGAGGGGTTTCGTGGGTTCTCTCGTCGTCACGGCTGGGACCGAGCGGTCGCCCGGAGACTGGGAGACGAGCCCCCGTTTGGTCGCCGCCTCCGGCCTCGCCGCCAGGAACTATGATGTGAAGTTTGTTGCGCGTTTCTTGGCTTCGGGAGCGGGGGGGGGCTCGTGACCACGGCTGGACGCAGCTCGAACAGCTAGTCTGGACGGTTTTCAGGGGGGCTCTGAGGGTAATACCGAATGTACCTAGATGTTGGAGGCGAGAGGCGAGAGGGGTTTCAGCGTTTTTGTTTTTTTCCAGGCCTCATGGGCGTTCCTCGTCGTCGGCGACAAGCTTCACCGCGGTCGGCGGCGCGCTCCATAGGCTGGCTCGGATGGGGTGGTCTTCCGAGGAGGCTTCTGCCTCCCCCTCCCCCTTGCCCCCAGAGCCAGGATGGCTCCTGCCTCCCCCCTTGCCATTTTGGAAGCCTCAGACGGCCGCGCCCCCTCGCATCGCCCCCCCTCGTGCGCGCCCCGCCACTCTGGAGTCCTGGCCGGGATGCGCTCCAGGACAGGCCCAGTGGCCGACGTTGCCGCTCCCGCTCCCGTGAGCACTGGCGTCCCGAAGAAGTCCTGACGGCCAGCTGGGCCCTTCGGAGGCTCGCTTCGGGACCCGAGCCCCACGAGAAGCGTGAGCGACGCTGCGGAGTCCATGCGCCCGTCGGCGTCGAGAGTTCGGGGTGCCTCGACGCACTGACGCACTGAACGAGCCACGACTTTTGGGGCCTGGCTCCCCGCCCTTCCCAGCCATGAAAGCAGACCGAGAGACCATCCGCCTCTCCGAGCTGCCTGCCCATCGATCGGGTGCCATTCGCCCTGTCACCCCCTCGCGGCGAGGGGGTGGTGGGGGCAACGGACGGAGGCCTCGCCCCGTCGCCCAGACCCCGTACCCCGCCCCTCCTCCTCCTCCTCCTCCTCCTCCTCCTCCTCCTCCTCCTCCTCCTCCTCCTCCTCCTCGCCCCCCCCCCAGTCCCGCTCTCTGTCCCCGCCTCCGCCTCCGCCTTCCCCCTGCGGTTCCACCTGCGGCGCCTCCTGCTCGTGCTGCTGGTACAGTACTGGTCATGGTGCTGGCTCCTCTTCGTCCTCGCTACCCCTCCCCCCCCCGCCCGCCCCCCTCCTCCTTCTCTGCCCTCCTCCCCGTTCCCCCCCCCTCCCATTCCCCATTCCCATTCCCCGTGCCGATCACTGCCCCCTTTCATCGACCCCTATCCCTTTCCCTCTTTTACTTTCTCGCTCCCCTCTCCCGCAGCCTCGCTTGCCTGTCCTCGTCTCCCTCCCTCTTCCTCTCCCCTCCCCCTGCCCCATCACCCAAACTTCCTTGTCTTCCTCCTTCGCCTCATCCTTTTTTTCTCTCCCCTCCTCCGGCTCCCGCTCGCTCCCGCCGTCGTGCGCCAAGGACGCTGGGCAGGTACATATTCGGGTGGCGATCGATTCGCGACAGCATGAGCACAGTAGCAAGGAACTTGGCCGTTGGGAGTACCGGTCGATGTTTCCACATCGTTAAGGCAACGGCCTCCATGTCATGCCTTCGCGGCCCACACATCTACACCACCGCCACCTCCTTGACCCCCTCCCTCTCCCAGGAAAGAGGCGAGGAAGAAGAGGGCAGAGGAGGGAGGAGGGATCGACGTTGTGGTGGTGTATACTCTTGGGGGCCGCCATGCCCCAACGGGCACGGGCGGGCTCCCCAGCGGAGCGCGCACGACTCCGGCGTCCGTTCGTTCCTTCGCTCGTGCTCGTGGGTTGGTGTTGGCGGCCTCGCCCGTGCGGGCGCGGGGGCGCCGCGGGTGTCCCGCCGCTCTGAGCGTGATCCCGCGGATTACAGTACGCTCGACGTCAAAGAGGAGGCGGAGGAGGAGGAGGAGGAGGAGGAGGAGGAGGAGGAGGAGGAGGTTGCGGAGGAGGAGGAGGGGGTGGAGCAGGATGAGCGGGAGGAGGAAGATGAGAAGTTCTGATGTTGGGACGAAATTTCTGAGCGTCGAAGTAGGTTCGTTTCTTCGGGGCGACGGGGAAAACGAGGAGGGCCCCGACTTGCAAGGAGGGAAGCGACGGGGGCCCCTCGTCCTTCTGGGGGGAAGCGACGGGGGCGCCCCGGGGCTGCGACGACGGACGAGGACGATGACGACGACGACGACGACGACGGCGCCGACTGTCAACGTCGACAACGACGACTGGCGACGGACGCCAACGACGACGGACCGCGACGGGCAGCTACGACGACGGCGGCGGTGACGACGGACGGCGCGAACGGGCGACGACGGGCGCTTCCGCGAATGGCCGAGCGGGCCTTCAGGAGCTTGGCCCCGAGCAGCTGGCAGAGGATGGGGAGCCCGAGGATCCTGAGGCCGCAGGGGCTCATTCCGCTCACCCTCGTCCTCTTCTTGCGCGCCTTGAGTTTTAAAGTTTGAGCCAGCGGAGGGGGGAGCGCCACCTCCGCCGACGCCATGTACCTTTTTTCCGAGGTTGGATGCGGGATTTTGACGCCTTTGGCTTCGTTATTGCCTGCATGAGCCCTCGTCGCCACGGCTGGACTGGCCCCGAACACCTAGTCAGAATACGTTCCAGGACAGGTCCGGGGACCGATCGAATATGAGGCAGGGGAGCTTCGTCCCCCCCCCTCCCCCCGTACCCCCCTCACCGTCCCCTGTCGTCGCCGCCGTCGCCCTCGTCCGCGTCTTCGGCCCCTGCGCGGTCAGCGACATCCTCGCTCTCACCCAGCTCGTCCTTCTCATCTTACCCAGTTATCGAATCATTTGATGCTGGAATTCATTAAGCTGCACAGGAACATGCGATCATCATCTTATCAGACAGGACGGCAGGAGGAGGAGGAGGAGGAGGAGGAGGAGGAGGAGGAGGAGGAGGAGGAGGAGGAGGAGGTTGAGGAGGAGGAGGAGGAGGTTGAGGAGGAGGAGGAGGGAGGAGGCAGTGGAAGAGGAGGTGGAGGAGGAGGAAGAGGAGGACGAGGAGGGGAGGAGGAGGAGGAGGAGGAGAGGAGGGAGGAGAAGGACGAGGAGGAGGAGGAGGAGGAGGAGGAGGAGGAGGAGTAGGAGAAGGAGGAAGTAGGAGGAGGATGGGGAGGAGTTGAAGAAACAGGTTCGGATGGAGGATGAAGGGGACGACAAACATACGTGGGAGAAGAACTGATCACAGGGGAAACTGAGGAAGGGGATGGGGAGGGGGAGGCGCGCCGCGATACGCGCCCCCCTCTGGGCATCGATATTTCCCGCTATCGTACCTGCCAAGCGAGATTCCGCGACCGGATGTTTCGGCATGGGGCGATTCGCCGTCCGAGACGTGTCATGTGTGGCCCATGGTTCTTCAGCAGCGGATGCGGCTTCATCTGCAGCCAGCGTCCCCGCCAGTCCGACAGACGGACGTGGACAACTCTCGTACCTCTGGCGGCCCAGTAGCTCCCAGCGGGGCAGCTACAGTTCCTGTGGAGGCAGCATGGCCTCAGCTGTCCTGACCAGTCGGATGGTTGCAAAAGGGCTAGCGTTAAGTCGGGCGTGTCCATTGTACAGGGGGAAAATTCAAAAATAGTTTAAAAGATAGTTCGAGGACGATTTTCCGATTACTTTTGACTATTTTTGAGCCTTTTTTATTATTTTTCATCGCGAAGGCCTTACGGCCCGTGCAGCCGACCTTGAACGGCGACGACGACGACGACGAGCGCTCTCGGGGGCCTCTTGGGGGTAGTTTTGGGGCCTCTTGGGAAGCTCTTGGGCGCCGCTTGGAAGCCTCGTGTGAGCCTCTCGGGGCTTCCTGGAGGTCTCTTGGGGCCTTCTTGGGCTTCTTGGGGGGCTTCTTAGGGACCTCTGGGGGCCTCCTGAGAGCTTCTCAGGCCGAGGACTCGAAATGCCCGTTCGGGTCCCCCGTCTGGGCTCCTCCTTGGAGCCGTCTTTGGGGCGTCTTCGGCTGTCTTGGAGGCCTCTTGGTCGGTCTTGGGGCCCTCTTGGGTCGTTTTGCGGCTCACTTGGAGGCCTCTTGGGTCATCTTGGGGCAGTCTTGGGGGCTTCTTGGCCTGTCTTGGAGCGTCGGGAAGCTGACAAGGCGAGAATGCCGAAATAATTAAAGAATTTGCGGGAAATCTATTATTTTTGCTCTCGGGACCCTCTTGGAAGTCCTCTTGGAGGCCTCTTGGGGCGTTTTGGAAACCTTTGGAGCCGTCTGGAGGCTACTTGAGCGACTTGGACCGATACTTCGGCGATTCGGGGCCCTCGAGGACCGTCTTGGGGGCATCTTGGGGCAGTTTTGTTGCGTCCTGCGGGCTTTTCTTTGCTGCCCAACCGCCCGAGGGGGAGTCGTATCTGCCCCGGGACCTCCCCGGGACCCCTCACCCGGAACCCCTCACCCAGGACCCCTCACCCGGGACCCCGCCGGGGACCTCCCGGGACCCCCCCCCCCAGCGGGGAAGGGATCAAAGGGAAGGGGCTTCTTTTCGACTCAACTACAACGTTGCTCAATTTCGCTGTGGCTGGCGCGCTCGAGGAGGAGAAGCCGGTGAAAGTGGGGGGAACGGCGACGGGCCTAGGGACAGGGGGGAAGCGAGCGGCGAAGGCGGCGACGACGACGACGACGAGTCAAACGGAACAGCCTCTTACACACGCCGACAGGGTCGGACTGAGTTTTTCGTCCAAAATCCGCCTGTAGGAGGACACGCCCGACTTACGGCTAGCGGTGCAACCACCGCATGGTAAACTATGTTCGAGCTGGTCGGCAGTTGAATGCTGCATTAACCCTTCTGCGGCCTGCGGCCTTCTGTGTACACGACGGTTGCGTAGCTTAACGTTTGGGTCGCCAGCGAACAGCACAACTTCACATTCAACAGCAGAGATGCGCAACATCAGTAACCTACACCAGCTAAGCAGCATGAGGATTTCTTCACTGGGGGATCCGGCAGCGCCGAAGATACGAAGGTGGAGGCCAATAATTTGATCACCTATGTTTCTTATGGCAATGTGAAGCATGCATTGGCGAACAATCTTCTCGCCATGGACGCCCGCATGGTGGAACTGCCCCAGCGCGTCCTGGTCATGGAGTCCCAGGTCGCTGAATTATGAGGTGGGCCAGGCCTTCAAAGTCAAGGCTATGCTTTGCTACTCCGAGGCGTCCCAGACTTCCCTCCGCGATACAGCGTTTTAGGATAGGCACAATGGAGAAGGCAGAGGATGTGCTGCGGGGCCTGGCTTCGACGCAAGATGCAAGGCCCTGCGTTGAACTCCAGGACCTGCCAGTGCTTCGGCCTCACGAGGCTCTAGGCGACAGGGTTTTGGATGCCAAGGGCAGCTTCGAGGCCCACGAGGCTCTGACGACATGGTTTTTTGAGACCGAGGCAGAGTTCGATGCGAACAGCGGTCTCGGGAATAGCAACAACCTTCAGGAGTATAAGCTAAACCACACGTCCGAGAACAATATGCTGATGCTCGACGTCACGTAGCTAATAGGGTGCGGATCGAGGGCAACACGACTCGCCCAAAGGCAAGCCGCTGATCGACGTCACTCCTGACATCAGTGAGAACGGCTGCCTGGACATGAAGGTGCAACACTGTCCTTGCAGTATTGATGAAACCAACCGTATCGCGGGCAGCTTCTGTTTTGAATAGGGATATTCCCATTTGGAGGCGGAAATCGGCAAGCTGAAAGCCGAGAGGGACCATACTCCAAATCAGCTTGGTCAGCAGGCAGACAGTTGCGCAGCTCTGGCTGAGAACTGTCGCAAACGGTAGGTCAAAGCTCCAGGGCAAATCCAGATTGCAGTGAGCAGCAGCAGCAGCAGCAGCAGCAGCAGCTTTCCGGCAGACTCTCGCCTCCCTTCGGCCTTCCCATGCAGGGGGTGGAGTGGAGGATCTATCTTATTGGTGCGTGTGCTGGTGGCTTCTGGCCATATCGGTGTGCTCTTAAACTTGGATCGGTGGGGGAGCGGAGGACCCTCTCCATCCTGTGAAGTGTGGGTAGTGGCGGAAGCTTGCGCACATCTGATTCACCCCGACGTGGTGGAGTTGAGAGCCAGGGCGGCGCGCAGGTCGGAGGTCCTGCTGGAGCCCAAGGCTGATGTGTTGGGGTTGCCCAGAGGAGCCTCCTGGAGGATCAGTGTTGATGTTTAGTTTCTGGCTGTGCAAGTTTTGAGCATCCACTCCCTTCCCTTCTGCCGAGTAGCTAGTCCACGGTGGAGGATGAAGGTGTTGGGTTGGGCGTACTCTCTTTTCCGATCATTTCCTTTCTCGCCCTCCTCAGGACTCCCCTTTTCCCGGGAGCTGCTCGATCGCCTCCTGCACAGGGCGGTCAGCCTCGGTGACCTTTCTGGTTGTGCTCGTTGACGCGCCCCCTCCCTGCCCCCTCCCTGGGAGTCTGGCCTCTGCTAGACGGCGGTGGCGACGACGAGGACGAAGACGAGGGCGAGGGCGACGATGAGGACGAGGGCGCTGACGATGACGGCGACGTCGAGCTCTGCCCACGGACGGCTGAGCGAGATGCCAGGAGCCAGACCCCGAGGAGCTGGCGGAGGCCGCGCCGGGGCTGGTGGGCGGGGTGAGACGGGGTGCGGAGGGAGGGTGGGTCCAGGGGCTGGGGGAGGGAGGGGACGACCGTGGATCGATGGCGGAGGTTTTGGGATGGACTGAAAGTTCTTTTCTGGGCCTCCATGGGCCTCCGCCTTTGGATGTCTGGAAGCCTCTGGAGCCTCTGGAGGCCGCTGGGGACTTCGGGGGGCCCTTAGAGAAGTTTGGCTGACCATCCGCGTCGGCGAGGGTCAGAACTGCAAGGACACAGAAGTGCCTGTCGCTGGCTGCAGGAGCGACTGGGTAATTACTGTGGGGCTTACATCCGCATGAGACTCAGGAAGTTTGGAGAGTGCCAGGATGTTCTGGGTGAAGGTGGTACTGGAGGTCACGCAACAGGGAGGAGTGAAGAGTCTTGAGGGAGGAGGGAGGTGAAGGAGGAAGAGGATGAGCGAATCGAGATGGAAAGGTTTCTCGAGCTTTTCCCAAACACTTCTGTGCGGGGCTGCCGGACTGGGTCCTTCGCCCTTCTCCTCCAGCCTCCTCCACTCCTCCTGTCGAATACCTCACATCTTTCTGCCTCCTGCGTCTTTTTCCTAACCCTTCTGTGCTGGGTCCTCGATTTCAATCAAGTGCTGCTGGTCCCCGTCCCTCTCTGGCCTCCTCCCGCCTCTTATCGTCCACCAGCTTTGCACCTCGCTTCCCCGGGCGCTGCCAACAGCGGACCTGCCGCCACTTTTGTGACGTCCTGGGGGGTCCAGCGGAGCGATGTCTTCAAGGGACCCAAACTAGACCTCGCATCCGTGGGCGCTGCAAGCTGCGCACATGTCGCCATGTTCGTGAGCTCCCGGGAGGTTTGGCGGAGAGATGTCTCAAAGGCACCAAGCGAGTCCTCGCCTCCCTGGGGGCTGCCAGCTTCGCAACTGTCGCCATGTTCGTGAGCTACGGGCCGGGGAGATCCTGCGGAGCGACGTGACAAAGCCATACAGACAGAACCTCGTCGCCCCGAACCTCCGCTTCTTTCGTGAGCTCCTGGGAGTTTCACAGGGGCGACGTTTCAAGGGACCCAAACCAGACCTCTCCGCCCTCGCTGCCAACTGCGCAACTGACGCGACTTTTGTGAGCTTCAGGGATATCTAGTGGAGCGATGTCTTGAAGGCATCCAAACGAGTCCTTGCCTCACCGGGGCCACCAGCTGCGCAGTTGCTGCCACTTTCGTGACCTCCTGGGAGGTACAGCAGAGCGACGACTTAACGGCAATCGCTGCGGCATCCCAGATTACGACTGCTGTGGTACCGCTGCGCGCGCTCTCTCCTCCTCACCCTTCTCCAGATACGGATGCATGTGTACAATTATGTGTGTACACAGTCTATACACACCTATTCATATACTTTAATACGGCCGGGGGGCCGGGAAAAGGCCCCCCCCCCACCCCGAACGAATTTGGGATTTTTCGGGCTGGCCAGACGCACTCCCTGGCCCCGGGGGGCGGTCTCGCAATCCATGCCAAGGCGTGCACTCAGGCGGGTGGCAGTCCCAAGACGGTCGGCGCAATGCCCATGAGACGCCCAAGGCGGTCGAAGATGGTTTTACGTTGCCCTTGACCCCCGCCAGACGCCCGAAGATGGCTCGAATGTCACCTACACGCGGCGTTCGACCCTAAAAGTATATTGATTTTGCATTGTTTGTCGTTTGATGTTCGGATGCTCGCTCACTCGGGCCTCCAAGCTTCCGAGAACGCTGGAGAACCATTGAAATCAGCTCCGAGACGGCGCAAGCGGGCCTCCAGACACCCCAACACGGTCACATGAGGGCCCAAGACGGCCACCAAACTGCCCACAGGCGGCCCCATGACTGGCCCAAAATCGGCAACACCCCAACATACTTATACTATATGTGCGTCGCCCCCCCAGGGGCGACGCGCGCACCGAGAAATCTTATAGTATATGCGTCGTGGCGGGCGCTTTCTGGCCACACCGCTCGGGAAACGATATACTACAAGATGGGTATACTATATGTTCGGGTCGGACGCGCGCCTCCAAGGAGGACATATAGTACTAGTATGTCCATGTGCGTCCCACAAAATGACTGCAAAACAACCGGCACAAAGCCCAAGAGACTCCCAAAACGATCGAAGATGGCATCAAGCGGCCCAGACCGCCGCTGGACGCCCGAAGACGGCCTGAATGTCACCCAGAAGAGGCGCTCGAAACTTGGAAAAGCATTGATGTTTCATTGTTTTCCGTATGATTTTCGGATACTCGCTCACTCGGGCCTCCAAGCGTCCGAGAACGCTGGAAGGGTACCGGAAAGCGCTCCAACACGAGCCAAACGCGCTTTCTGTCAACCCAACACGGTCACATGAGGGCTCAAGACGGCCACCAAACTGCCCACAGGCGGCCCCATGATTGGTCCAAAGTCCAAATTTATTGCAAACAACCGGCACAAGGCCCAAGAGACTCCCGAAACGATCGAAAATTGCATCAAGCGGCCCAGATCCCCGCTGGACGCCCGAACACGGCCCGAATGTCATTTGGACGATGCGCTCGAAATTTGGAAAAATATTAATTTTGTCAATGGTTTTTAACATGTTCGGATACTCGCTCATTCGGGCTTCCAAGCGTCCGAGATAGCTGGAAAAACATTGGAAACCGCTCCAAGACAAGCCAGACGGGCTTCCTGACAGCCCAAGAGGGCCCCATGAGGGCCCAAGACGGCCCCCAAACTCACCACCCACCAAACCACCCCAACCCAACCCGAAGGCCTCAAATTGACCTCCATTTCCAGTGGGGGGGGGTCGGGGAACATCGAGAAAACACGTATGGAACCCGTACCCCCCCCAACCCGAAATTGGGGTCTTCGGGTTGGGTTGGGGTGGTCTGGTAGGTAGTCACAAACTGCCCACGGGCGGCCTCACCACGGCCCCGAATTGTCTTCAAGACAACTTCCCCAATAATGCAATACGTGATCTGGAACCACGACTCCCGGTATGGTGGCTCGAGGACCTCCCACTGGTCGCAGGAAGGCGCCACGGCCGCCTCCAGAGGCTCTCAAGGAGCCCTAACAATGCTTCCGCGAAGCTCTTCAGAGATTCGCCACGAAGGAGCATCCGCGAACGAATCAGAAGAGGACGAAGAAGCCTTCGTGTGCTGATTCGCTCGAGAATGAGGAAGAGTAAATGGACGAAGACAAAGCTGAATAAAGGAACAATAAGGACGATGTAAACACGTTGATGGTGACATCGGCCACCAGAAACGATCTCTGTCGTGAGGTCGTCTTACCTCTCTCACTCTGCCTGCACCTTCCACTTATCGGACCAAGGTGTATGGCGCGAAGCGCCAATGCAGTATATACATGTATGCATGTATGCACATATATATAGTCTATGCATGTATGTATGTATGCATGTATGTATGTATGCATGCATGCATGCATGCATGCATGCATGCAATGCAATGCAATGCAATGCAATGCAATGCAATGTATGCATGTATGCATGTATGCATGTATGCAAGTATGCATGTATGCATGTATGCATGTATGTATGTATGTCTGTATGTCTGTATGTCTGTATGTCTGTATGTCTGTATGTCTGTATGTCTGTACGTATATCCGTATGTATGTATGCATGCATGCATGCATGCATGTATACATGTATATAGGTATGTATGTATGTATGTATGTATGTAGGTAGATAGGTAGGTAGGTCGGTAGGTATGTAAGTATGTATGTATGTATGTATGTATGTATGTATGTATGTATGTATGTATGTATGTATGTGTGTATGTACATTTTCATATTTTAACAGTTATATAGGCACCTACGTCTTTCTTTAAAACAACTGTGCACATATGTCTCTCTTGATTTATTATGTATTTACTCATTTACTTATACATATATACACACATATATATGTGTGTATGTATATGTATATCTCTCTCCCTGCGCACGAAGCGGGGGGGGCCAGGAGGGGGCCCTCGACACTTCATGGCGGTGCCAGGCCGCCAGGGACGCCCCCGAGACGGCCAAAGACAGCCCCAACACAGCACAGTTGAAAAGTGCCGCAGAGGCCTACAGTCACGGAAATATCGTTCTAATTCGTCCAAGATGGCCTCCGGACGGCCCACAAGTCTTCCAACACGGCCCAAGGGGCGCCCAAGAGCACTCCCAAAAGGGCCCCAAGAAGCCAAACACACTGATTTTCCTAAGGCTTTTTGGGGCATTTTAGCGTTTCTGCCTGTTCGGCTTCCCGACGCTCCAAGACCGTCCAGGACACCAGAAAATCGTCCAAACAGGCTTTCACCAGGGCGCCGAGACGGCCCAGGGCCGCTCCCAGACGGCCCAAGAAAGCTCCAACACTGCTGACAAGGGCCGCTAGGGGCCTCCAAGGGGTCCCGAAACGCGGAAACATCGCTCGAACACGCCCACGGTGGTCTGCAGATGGCCCACAAGGCTTCCAACACGGCCTACGGGGTCCCCAAGAGCATTCCCAAAAGGGCCTCAAAAAGCTATAATCATTAATTTTCTGGTTGTTTTGGGCATATTCCAGCGTTTCTGCCTGTTCAGCTTCCCGACGCCCCAAGCCGGTCCCGGACACCAAATCTCGCCCCAACAGGCCCCCACGAGGGCGCCGAGACGGCCCAGGGACGCCCCAGACGGCTCAAGAAGCCCCAACATTGCTGAAAAGGGCCGCAAGAGGACTCCAAGAGAGTTGCGGTTATCGAACTATCGCTCTAACGCGCCCAAGATGGCTTCCGGATGGCCCGCAAGGCTTCAACACGCCCCAAGGAATCCCTAAAAACACTCCCAAAAGAGCCCCAAGAAGCCAAACACATGTATTTTCCTTTGGTTTTTTAAGCGCTTCTGTCTGTTCGGCTTCCCGATGCTCCAAGACGTTCCAGGGCACCAAGAAATTGTCCATCCGCGAACGAATCAGAAGAGGACGAAAAAGCCTTCGTGTGCTAATTCATTCGAGAATGAGGAAGAGAACATGGAGGAAGACAAACATAAGTAGAGGAACAATGAGAACATTGTAACCACGGTGATGGTGACATCGGCCACCAGAAACGATCTCTGTCTTGATCGGCTTACCTCTCTCAGTCTGCCTGCACTTTCCACTTGTCGGATCAAGGTGCATGGCGCGAAGCGCCGAATGCAGTCTTCTACATATATATATATATATATCTATCTATCTATCTACTCTCATACGCACCTCTCCGAGGGAGTAGAGCTCAGAGGCGATTAATGCGTACGCGCCGCGTCGTTCGCGATTTTTCTAGCCGTTTCCCTAGGGACATCCTCGACATTCTGAAAATCGGTGGCACCCCTCACACAGATCGTGACGTCAGGGTCCAAGAACGCACCATTCGCTCACACTCCAACCACGTACACTCAGAACACTCGCGCCTCCTCACCTCCCTCACTTAGACTCGCTCGCACGCAGGCCCACTCACACTCAGACTCGCTTGTAACGGGACTCGCTCACGTCCTGGCTGGCTCACATTCATAGTCATCCAGACTCTCGCATATTCAGCTCTAGACCCGTCAAACTCGTGTTCAGGTCCATTCGCACTCAGACTTGCCCACGCTCAGTCACACTTGCACTCAGACTCACTCATACTCAGACGCGCCCGTACTCAGACTTCCGCGCACACTCACTCACGCTCATAGCACTCAGCTTAGCACGTACGTATACCTGGACTCACGTGCTTTCAAACTCACTCTGCCGTGCTCAGACTCACTCATACCCAGACGCACTCGTACTTCGATTCGTTCACATTCAGACTCGCTCGCACTTAGGCTCACTCACATTTCGACTACCTCACGTTCAGATGTTCACTCAGAGTCGCCATCCCTCTGATTCACTCATGCGCAAACTCACTTGCACTCAGACTCACTCATACTCAGACTCTTACCATCATGCTCATACTTAGACTCCCTCACACTCGGACTTACTCGCAGTCATAATCACTCATACTCAGGCCCTCTCATTCGTGTGTTCAATGACACTCGGACCCACTCACGATCAGACTCACTCATACTCAGACGCGGATTAACTCATACTAAGTCCCACTCACACTCAGCCCTACTCACACTCAGACTTTCTCACATTCAGACTCCCTTGTGATCACGCCCGTTCGAATTCAGACTCACTCATACTCAGACTCACTCACACTCAAGGTCACTCACACTCGGACTCACTCACAAATAAACTCGCACTCATACTCACACTCATATTCACTCATGCTCATACGCCCACACACATGGAGACTCTCACTCAGACTCTCTCATACTCAGACTCACGCGTGAGACCCAGACTCGTCAAACTCATACGCAGACCCCCTCAATTTTAGACTTGCTCACGCTCAGACTCACACATACCCATACTCACAGTCAAACTTACTCATACACAGACGCACCATTACTCAGACTCACTCACACCTAGACTCACTCACACTCACACTCACTCATTCCTGGGCTCACCCACACTCAGACGCACTCACACTCAGATCACTTACGCTCAGATCCACTCACGGTCTTCTCTATTTGATTGGTCAATGCCCCCCTCGCTCTTCACCTGTGCTTCACTCATCTCTCCTCATCAGTGTCCAGAGGAGGATGAGGAGGAGGATGAGGAGGAGGAGGAGGAGGAGGAGGACGTCACTGAGGTCGTCGCTGTTGTCGCCGCGCCCGTTGTCACGCGGACTCGCTCTCGCACCCAGATGTTTACAGACAGACTTCCTCATCGACACGTGACTGGAGTATGAGATGCACATATGGGGATCTTCGCGTCGAGTCTAATTTTCGAGGGATTGTGGACTTGGGAGGGGGGGCCGATGCATTCGGGGAACTGCTGGCAGGATGGGGGTCCCTTGCTAGAGTACAGAAATCCTACCATGCAGACCTCAGCATTCTTCCACGCCTCATCGTGCACAAGGCACGGTGGCGGATATGGGGAGAGAGAGAAGAGAGAGAGAGAGAGAGAGAGAGAGAGAGAGAGAAGGAGAGAGAAGAGAGAAGAGAGAGAGAGAGAGAGAGAGCGAGAGAGATAGAGAGAGAGAGAAAGAGAGAAGGTGATAGAGAGAGAGAGAGAGAGAGAGAGAAAATGAGACAAAGAGAAACAGAGACAGAGAGAGGGGTATCATGAGGAGGAGGAGGAGGAGGAGGAGGAGGAGGAGGAGGAGGAGGAGGAGGAGGAGGAGGAGGAGGAGGAAGAGGATGAGGAGGATTACGAGGAGGAGGAGGAGGCGGAGGAGGAGGACGACGACGAGGACGACGAGGACGATGAGGACGACGAGGACGACGACGACGACGACGAGGACGACGAGGACGACGTCGACGGCGAGGCGTCCGAGGAGTTGCCGCACCCCGAGGACCCCGAGGTCGCCGCGCCGCGGCCAATGCGGGGCGCGGAGTCCAGATGGGGGACCGGAGCGAAGCAGGGAGGGGGGGGAGGGGGGGACGGCAGGGAGGGCCGGCCTTCTTCTCCTACGGTAGGTTTGCGTCGTGTCGACCAGCGGTTACCCCAGCGCGGGTGTTCAAGGTTGAACGCCGCCGGCGACCCAGAATCGATCGATGTTGAGCGATCGGACGTTGCGGTGACGGCCGATCGTTCAAGGTTGAACGATCCAGCGCGGTGTCAGAAACCAACGCTGGGGTCGACACGACACGTACCTGCCGTACCCTGGCACACTCGGCACATGGCTACACCGTGCTACAACTTCCAAATTCTGGGCAGGCCTCGAAGGCGACTTCTTGAAGTTCACATGCCTGTGGCTGGGCTCCGGCCCGCCCGCGCCGCCCCAAAGGGGCCTGCCGGCCCGCCGGCCGGCGGACTCGCGCGTTTGCGTCTGCGTCTGCGTTTCTTACCCTGGCCTCGGGAGCCTTGCGACAGGTGTCAATGCAAGCGGGGGCCAGCCAGAGCGCCCGATCTTGCAGGATCCTGCAGGGCCTGGGTCGCATTGATCTGGGCTTGGGTGCAGGATCTTGCGGGATCTTGCAGGATTTTGCAAGGCCTGACAGACCTGGGTCTGGATTGGCCCAGGTCAGAAGATCCCCAATGGCCTTGCCCCCAGGCCCTGGGGCCCAGGGGTGGCAGAGGGTAGGCAGACCTGCCCCAGGCTGCCCCTGGGTTAGCCCCTGGGTTTCCCGAGGGCCCGGCCTGCCCCGGGATACCCCTGGGCAGTGGAGGCCCATGCCGAGAAACACCCTGCTTGCCTCCAGGGTTCCCTGGGCTTCTTGGGTTTCGATGGTCTTGCTATGCCGAGCGCGACGTGCCCACGCCAAAAATTGTAATGGACGCCCTGAGGTCTCGGGGTTGGGATTCGTGTGGAAGGTTTCTTGTGGACTGGCCCCCACTGTAGGCCCCACGGTACCCTTCCACGCCCGGGTTGTGTACCGGCGCCACGGGCTGGCGGGGCCCCGCCGTCGCCAGGCCCCAGGGGGGGGGGGTGGCTCGGGCTGTCGGCGTCGTCGCGGACACATCATGGCGAGTTTTGTGTGTGATCCTGGCGTGCAGGGGCCTCTTCCGGGCCCCATACAGCGAAAATGCTTGCGACGGAGGACGGGACTTGGGAATGGGTCGAGGGGTCTGGGGGGCCACGTGGCGCAAGAGTCGCAGTGTCGGAAGTATGGGATTGTGGCTGGCCGCGCCCGTCAACCAGGGAATTGCCCCAGCCCTCCTCCTTGCCTTCCGCTCCTGGCCCTGCAGGGGCGAGGCCCGGTGAGGTGAACCGTGGCTCCGCCTGGAGCGTGCCGCGAGCAGAAGAGGGGAGGCGAGGGTCGGGGAGTGGTGCTGTGCATGCCGAGCTTGGCGGGCCTCTTCGCGCAGGTCTGCCCGAGTTGTGCGGGGATGGCCGCAAGTCGCGTTTCGCGGTGTCGGCCGGAAAACTGCCCGTATCCAAATGGGACGGCGCGAGAGCGGGACGAGAAGCCGTGTTCTTCGTTTTCGTGCAGACGCGAGTTTTGAAGGCCAAACTTCGGCAGGTTTGCGTCAGGACGAGCTGGAAAAGGAGTGGCACCGCTGCCGTCTGGAGGCAGGGGCTATGCGCCGCCAGCATGCCCCGCTCCATACTCATCGGACGGCGGAACCGACCCCAGCATGGTTTTCCGATCTGGCAAGGGGGCCCGCTGAGCCGCTGTTCCTCCTCTACCCCTCTCCTGAGTGTGTGTGTGTGTGTGTGTGCTCGCATTGGTCAGTGAGACGATCACGCCTGGTCGCCGACCGCAACCCATCGGCGGGCAGGTTGCATATGTCTGTCTGTCTGTCCGTCCGTCCGTCCGTCCGTCCGTCTGTCTGTATCGAAGACGCCTACGGCGAATCACCGCCGCCCGCTGCCTTTGTGGAAGCGCCTATGTGGCCGAACGTTGAAGCCAGACCTGCCAAGCTATCGGACCATGTGTTCCCAGAATCGGTTTGGAAAGCCTTCGGGGAACACGTGGGCATCTTGAAGGTCTTCTTGGAGGACGTCTTGGCCCTTTCGGGCCTTCTTGGAGGACGTCTTGGAGGTCTCTTGGGCCCTCTTGGGGCCGTCTTGGCGCCGTCTTGGAGGCCATCTTGGGCGTCTTGGAGGCCTCTTGGGCCGTGTTTGGGCCCTCTTGCGGCTGTCTTGGGGCCGTTTTGGGCCGTCTTCGGGCGCTCCTGGAGACCTCTGGGGCCGTCTTGGGGTGCTCTTGGAGGCCTCCTGGGCTGTCTTGGAGCGTCGGGAAGCCGAAAAGACAAACAACCAAAATCCTTACAACACCATCGTAAAGTGGACGATTTTTGCCTCTTCGGGCCCTCCTGGAGAACCTCTTGGAGGCCTCTTGGGCCGTCTTGGGCCGTCTTGGAGGCTTCTTGGGCGAACTTGGAGGTATCTTGGACCCTCTTGGGCCGTCTCGGAGGCCGTCTTGGACCATCTTGGGTGGACTTGGAGGCCATCTTGGACCATCTTGGAGGCCATCTTGGGCCAACGTGACCATCCTGGAGGCCATGTTGGTCCGTCTTGGAGGAAGAATCGGGATTGGGCGATGGCGTGTGCGTCTTGCGGGTCTTGGGGGGCGGCCGGCGGGACGGGCCGAAACCCACTGGGAGAGTTCTTTTGGAAAAAGAACCAAAACGAACACCGAAATCATCCAGCACGCCAGGCACCTCTGCGATGAATCGACAGGGGGCGGCGGAACTCATGGCTTTCGGCCCATCCGGCCACCGTATTTGGGTTGTGGGTATGAAGCCTGTTTGATGTTCGTTGGGATCTCCTGGAGGCTTCTCGGAGCAGTTGGGACGCCTCTTGGGGTCCATTTGGGGGCCTCTTGGGGCCTCTTTTGGGCCTCTTGGGGGCATCGGGGCCTCTGGGGGACCTCTTGGGGCCTCCTGGGCGCCTAGTGGGGCGGAAGGCTCAGATTTTCGGTTCGTGTTCCCTCTCTGGGGCCCCTTTTGGAGCCGTCTTGGGTCCTTCTGGGCCGTCTTGGGCGCCTCTTGGGCCGTCTTGGGGCTCTTGGGCCCTACTGGGGCCATCTTGGAGGCCTCTTGGGCAGTCTTGGGCTGGTCTTGGGGGCCTCTAGGGCCGTCTGGGAGCGTCGGGAAGCCTAGAAGTCGAGAACGCCCTTCAAAACCATAGGAAAATCAATGATTTGGGCTTCTTGGGGCCCTCTTGGGAGGCCTCTTGACTTTAAGGGTAGCTCTCTGGGAGATGTTATAGTATCGGGAGCATAGCTCGCGCGCCGTTGCCTTTGGCTCAAGGCACGCGCGCCCTATTTGCCCGGACACCGCGAGTGTTCGCTATGTGCTGGAAAGACCGATACATCGATCTTATCCTATCTTATCCGTCCATTCCTCTTACTGAACCACGTCAGTACGATACCGGACGCTATTTGCCATCCGATGTCTACGGAATCGGATGCTATTTTAGTTACCAGGCTCACTTTCGACTTGGTAGCGGAGCTGGCCGCACTCTCGTGTGGTCAGCTCTTGCTCTTCTTAGCCTCATACTCCTCGGCACGATCTTCGTGACCACCTACCACCCTGCGCTACCACTCCCAGTACGTTTACGAGGATCTATCCAAGAGCAAGAAGCGACACGAGAGGTACGACGTCTAGACAACGACATTGGTACCATATACGCTTCATCATTGCGCTACCACCAACCGCTCGGCAACGAGCCAAAAGCGCAATACTTGAAGCATGGGCGGAGAGATCCGCCAGATAGAGCGCCTCGAAGACTCGACAAGGCGCTACCCCAGCGCGGCAACGCGCCTAATAACCGCCCTTATCTACACAGCCTTGGGCTGGTTATCTTCGCTATCATATGGTTCGCGCTGGGGGCAGCAATCGGACACATGCGTCGTGGAGACAACAGCACCGATGGGCAAACACATGGCCCATATTGGGACCCTCAAGGCAACGTACCTTTCCGCGAGTACGTTTATGAGGTCAACGCATGGCTCAACGTCACAAGCGGACGTATGACGCCACAGGCCCAAGCGGCCGCCATACAACGCGGCCTAGGTGGCCTAGCGAGGACACTCGCCATGAGGGTACCGCCTGACATCATAAATTATGGTGCTGACATCGATGGGGTCCACACCGACCCAGTGACCTACATCATGTTCCTCTTAAGCATGAAGTTCGAGCGCCTGGAAGATGAGCGCCAGCTCACTTCCGGCACACAACTCATCGACTTCCACGTGCCTCACGGGGAACGAATCGATGTCACCCTTACCCGATTCGAAATGGCCCGGCTTGAGGCACAGTCGGTGAGATTTGACCTTCCCAACTTTCAGCTACTAACCGCGATCCTGTTCCGCGCCTGAGGCGTCGGCAACCAGCGAGCCATGCAACTTTTACAGCCACTCAATCACCAAATGCCCCGAACACAACAACAGTATGATGAGTTGCTGGAGAGGATGCGTTCGATAGGCCACCTATCTGAACGGTCTCCTGGTAATATAGGATCTGTGTTTGGAAGGGGAAGGGGATCTGGTAGTGGAAATTTCTACACTACCTTGACTACTGAAGCCCAGCCTGGGAACGGGCCCTCAAGCATATGGGCCGATGATCCTGGAGAACCCACCGCTCTACTAGCAGGAGATCGATCACAACCAAGCTGGGCAACCAGCCCTCCTTCTAGAGAACCACAACCACACCGTTCCTTATGGGGTGAATCAAATCCCCTAACCGACGGTGTATCCACCTACTTGGGAGACGAGGATTTCGACTCCGGCACCGACACAGATACTATATCATCAGACGGTGTTGAAGCTTTAGAATGGTCAGATATTATGAATATGGATAATGACAATCAGCGTGCTGAACATCTTTTCTGGTTATTACAACAGGCCAAACGGAGGTGGAGGAGGTTCACGCGAAAACCAGTGCGTCGTGTTAGAAGGAGGATACGGAGGAGTTTTAAGGGAAAAGGTAAAGGTAAGCGAGGTCGTCGGAGGTTGAACGGGCGAGGCATCGCGGCATTTCTCCAGAGGCTCTCAGATGAACAATATGATGAGATATTCTTTGGGGGAAAGGGCCGTGGCAAGGGCCGTAGAGAGACCTCAGGAAAAGGCAAGGGTAGGCGGGGAAACCCGCGAGGTAGAGACGGCCAGGTTCTTAAATGCCATGAGTGTGACAGTGCCGACCATCTTGTGCGAGATTGTCCAGCGAAGGGAAATGGAAAGGGCAGGTCGACCGAAGTCCATTTTGGCTCAAGTGAACCATTCATCGAGTATCTGAGCCTCCAGGATTTTGAAGCCATGGAACAGATATTTTACACTTGGGTCAGTTGCATGGACAACGTCGACGAGCTCGAGGCGTATGGTCATGGATTGTACGCGTACTACCTCGAGTACGTCCGCCGGTTCGTTATTGGCAACAACGAGCTCACTCCCGTGGATCACGGTGCGCTGGGAAACCAGCCTCTTTCTTTCTTCGACTGGATGTTCGGGAACCCAGGTAACATCATGGCTTACGAAAGCAGTGACGAGGACATCACTGTAGAGGCCTCGCCTTCCGAGGTTGAACGCAACCTCCAACCTCCACCCGACATCCCGCCTGGGAACGGGCCTACCTTGATGGGGGGACTATCCCCAAACTACTGAAGACTTAATAGATATGGAGTCTCAGGCGTTCGTTCAAGCTTTCATTGCAGGTGAACCAGAGACCCCATTTATACCCCCTGGTTCGCTTGCTCCAGGCGAATATGGACCACGCACTCTCCTGCAGACCCTCATGGGGATGCATGAGATACTTATCACCGCGTATCCCGAGAGTCAAGAGCACATCGAAGCTGACAGCATGATACTGCAGGATACCGACGCCTGCGGTAGCTCGGAGTTGTTGTTGGCAGCTCTGACTCTCATTGACAGCGTGCATCCTGAGGACGTGCAGAGACACCTGATATACTCCCGCGGTAGATGGCGCAATGCTCTGGAAATGGCTATCGCCATGCGCGGTCATGATCTTCCTCCGCCAGGATGGGGTCTCCAGGCGGTGGGAATGTGGCCAAACCATACGGCCGTGCGCAATATTGCCGGGCAGCCTGTGCTCGGCAACGAGCCTGAGCCGACAACAGCGCCTCCTACCCCGGGGCAGCCGAGCGACGTGCAGGCGCCGGCTATGCAGGGAAACCTGCCTATACCGGCTGCGCCAATGGCCATCATCATTGGTAGTTCTACATCAGAAGAAGAAGAAGGCGACGGTTGCAGGCTAGATGAGGATGAAGTTACAATCCTCATGATGGAAGTTAACGGTGAGGAAGAGGTTGACTTCGATCCTGACGAGTCTGAATCATCATCACCATCGGCACAAGCGCCATTTGCGCCGAGCTCCAGCCAGCAGGGAAACCTGCCTCTGTTGGACGATCCACCTGGGATCGCACAGGAGCCTCCGCAGGCGCCTCCACCGGTTACCGCTCAGGCTGCTTCGGCAGCCTCTTCTGATGAGAACACCAGAAGGTCTCGTTCCCATACGCGCGTCAGAGGAGAGCCACATCCACAGGCTCGGCTTCCTCGTGAGTGGAGGCAGGCTGGCCCGAAAGAACACGCTCTCAGGAGAGGTGGCCAGCTGCTTCCGTATAATGGCCCAAGACGCCGAAAAGGGGAACACTCGGCCTTCGGCAAGGGCAACCCTGCCTATAGGGACGCTGAGGGCAAGGCCATCCGCGGAGGCTATCAGCTTGCAACAAACATCCGCCGCCCTGAAATTGAAGAAGCGCGGACTCAGCTGCGAAACATCATCGCGGCTCGCAAGCAGTATAGACCTCAAGCAGCTTGCGGACCTTGCTCCGAGCCGTTCCAGAACCACAGACCGGGATGCCCCGTTGGCAACAATGAAGGTCTGAGCCCCAACAGGGGCAAAACCCCTCATAAAGAGGGCCATCCGCCACTTATCCCGATGACACAGGACGAGATCGCAGAAGTGAATCGTCGCCTCGGGATCCTGGGCCACTTGGATCCGAAAGACGAAGAGGATAGGCCTCCTACGGCTCCAAGGGGACTGGTGCCCATGACCCAGGAAGAAAAAGACGCGCTCTTTAGTCTTCCTGGAATGCGAGGAAACTCGCCTGGCGTTTCCAGTCAGTCCCAACAACCAGAACTGACATCCAAGGATGAACAGAAGGCCCAACGTGTGGCGGAGGACGAGGAGCGCATGCGGATAGCAGACGAACGCGCACGCGAGGCAACTCGCCAGATGTTGGAGGATTCCAACAAGATTTACATGAAGGGGGCTAGAAAACCCCCACTCCCACTACTTTCGAAGGCTAAGAGTGAAACCCCTGCACCGAAGTCGTCCTCGGAGGCGAAACCGAAGGCGCGCTCTCAGGATCCTGGGCCAGATGTGCAGATGGAGGTGCCTCGGTCTGCAACTCCGAGACCACCGATTGGCGCAACTCCTGCACAAGCGTCTGAGCCCAAGCAGCAACCTCAGGACCCTGTGGAGGAACGGAGACGCCCGCCTAGTCGCAGCAGCTCCATTGCGAAAAGGGCCGCAGCTTTCGAGCGCACCGGGTATGCCCCTGCGCCAGCTTCGCCCGTGGCGGCCCGTTCCAAAAGGTCCGACGAAGGTGCTGTGTCTAGGGGTACCTGGGTGCCGACGATCAGGGGCAGCGCCAGTCGCGGATCACCGCGGGGAAACCCGCCAGGCGCTGCCGCTGCAGCTTCCTCCTCTTCAGGAGCCGCAGCCTCTTCAGCGACAGAGGCTCCTATGCGGGGAAACCCGCCCGTGGATCAGCTGCACCACCCAGGTGACACGTCCTTCACTAGTGGGACTCCGAGTGTGATCAGGGATAGACTTGCTCTGCGGAAGCTCTCACCGATACGCTCGGTGGATGAGGCATTCATGAAGAAATGCAGGCAAGCCAAAATCCTTCCTACATCCAATCACATTCTCAAACAGCTGAGTAAAGCTCTCAGCAGGATATGCAGACATGCGCCAGACAGACCACACAATCCCGTGTGGGGCCTGGACTCTTTCGATGATCATGATGGCTGGGTTAACCTCGTGGAGCTCGTGAAGGATTATCCATGGAGCACAGGAAAATCGAGACACGATGGGTATAATCCAAGACATGACGAGGCCAAAGTCATTAATGAGTACCTATATGGTCGCCCAGTTGACCAACTGGCAGCCATCATGGTGGAAGTTGTTCATGTCCGTGAACCAGACGGAGAAGAAAAACAGTGTCTTCAGTTCAAGGTGTTGATGCGGGACTCCGGTGAGCCCGCTATCTTCATCCGCGCCTCTCAGGGGCATTCATGGACATTGAAAGCTCCATGGTCGCTGTACAACTATATCGTCCTGTGCGACCAACCTGCCGGGAGACCGGCCCCGTATCCCGAAGTAGCCATGCATGGCACTCGGTGGCATGCCTTTGAAGGCATTATGTGGTACGGCTTGTCCTGTAGACCCGAGCACAACACGAAGAAACGGGGGACAGGCCAGTCGCACATCCACTTCGTGCCGACGGTCCGCCGTCGTGCCGTGAGCAGTGGGTGGGACCCAGACTCAGACATCATCATCTTCGTAGATTGGCACAAGGCCATGCAAGATGGCATAAAGTTTTGTTGGTCTGATAACGGAGTCCTGTTGTCCGAGGGAAATAACGGTATCATCGAACCATACTACATCTCTCATGTAGAGGACCTTGCCACGGGGAGGCATTGGCGCAATCCTGAGTTCATGGGGGATCGCCGGGCGCGAATCCCCCCCGCCGTGCTTTCAGCCCCTGGCAGGTGGACTGCCGTTGGCAGTGCCAGCGTCAAATACCAGTGGTCCCGCGACCAAGAGGGCGTCGACCCTCCAATGGTATACCTCCACAGGGAGGTTGGGGACCACTACAGCCCCACCACGCTGGGAAACCAGCCCGAGGTCCACACAATCTTGATGATCACCGAGAGTGAGGCCGGGAGCGCGGCTCCAAGCCGTGCCCCAAGCCAAGGGCCTAGTGCCGTGTCTTGGCAGGCCATCAGCACCTCGGACCTGGACCAGATAGCGGCCGCGCTGAACCCTGACCAGGTAGAGCAACTGGCAGACAGGTTATATCAGCAGGACCCCTGGGCTGCAGTCCAGGGGGCAATGTCCGCCATGGCGACGCGAAATCGTCAGGCCATGCAGGGAAACCTGCCTATAAACGGACTTAGAGCTGAGATGCCTGAGCCGCGGGGAGACACGCAGACGTTCGGCCGCATCTTTGGAGAAGCTGCTCGGTTTGAGCAGATGCATGGAAGCCCCTCGCAGAGCATGCACACACCGAGGGGCATGACTCCAATAGCCACACCACCTGCACAGTCTCCGTTCGGGACTCCTGGCCGCCCTGCCACAAACGGCACCCTCATGGTGAGGATTGCTGCGGCTAGGGCTGAGCATGGCGCAGCTCCTGAACATGATGCCGCCCGGCACTCCAACGAGTCAGCAGGGAAACCTGCCCGGCACACCAAGCCATCATCGGTCGTTTGCTGGACAAACCACTGTAGCTGGTGTGCCTGATGACTACCGTGCAAGAGTGGCGGCCGCTGTGCAGCAGGTGCAGAGCCATAATCTGCCTCACCCAAGTGGGCAGAGGTGGAGGCCGGCCTGGTCCTGGAGTCCTGGGAGCCCGAGGGTCCCAACCCAAGGGGTCCTGCTCGGCAACGAGCCTTCATCCCAGCGTTCAATGCTCACCCGAGCATGGCCCAGGGCCAGAGGCCGCCGCCCGCGCACATGAATCCGCCATTGTACCCTGATGGGTCCAGAGTTCCGAACAAGTTTGTTCGCGAATTGGCGGATCAGCTCCACAGCCTCACCAACGTGCGTTGCAGTGACCAATCTATGTATCCACACATGGCCTTTATGCCTTCACCGTCGACGCCAGATGTGGTTGTCCAGCCCGCTGCCCATTCGATATCGTCTGGCAGTAGGGGCGTGCCTGATTATATCAGGCAGACATACCACACTCAACAGGCATGCTTCAGGAGAAGGCAGGCCGTGCAGAGTGTACGAGATCAGTCACGTGCAGCTGCACTTGAGGTTTTGAGAAACAGAGGCTCACCTTTGCGAGGAAACTCGCCCGCTGTGACTCCTACCACCTCCATGCCAAATGCCGGAGTGCCGGAGGTGCTGGATCCAACAGGGACTCCCCCAGCAGCCTTTATGCCCTCCGAGACGGTATTGGAGAGACAGCGGCAGGTATATCCCAGGGCAGCAGATGTAGAGGTTTTCACTGGGATGGAAGATACCTGTGCAGTATGCCTCGAAGAATTTCAGCCCAGGGAAAGTGTTTACCGTTTGAGGTGTAATCACTTGTTCCATGAGGAGTGCTGGAATTCAAATGTGGTGGGCCATGTCACAAATCAGCGCGAGGGAGATCCTCAGCAGCCACCATGTGCTATCTGCCGAGCACCTGGCATCATAGCGTCATCATTTCCGTGGACTGGCTCCTTCATTCAGACTCCTGAGCAAGCAGCGAGGGAGCTGCGGGGGTTGAGGAGCATGGTGGAGGAGATGACGGCCAGGATGCTAGATAGGCAGACAGCTCAGCCCCAACAGCAGGGAAACCTGCCGCCGATGGAGACGGGATATTTTGATCAGCTTATCCCGATGACGGCGCCTCAGCAGGGAAACCTGCCTAATACTCCTCAGATGTCTCCCCAGAGTGGGGGCGGGGCTGAGATGGCACTGGACCCTGACCAGCTGCGTGAGTTGCGTGTTCGACATTTCCAGAATCAGATGGATAATGCGCACGCAACATTTATGCTGGATGCCGACAATCCTGAGACTGATAGTCCGTCGCTTGACATATCAGACTCCTCAGTGGCAACAGCAGCAACGGCAGCCAGGGCCGTCGACATCACAGCGACGAACGAGGAGTTCGAGGAGTGGCTGCAATACCGGGATCACATCACGAATGAGGGGCTGCAGGACATTGCCCTCCACTCGTACCTGACGCTGACGAGGCGCACGACCCGCGAGCAGTATAAGAGCATACGTGATGAGTATGCCAACTGGCGGGAGGAGCGTGGCGATCACGCCCAGCACGTGTCGTACTTCCAGTGCATCGACCTGGCGCGCATGGCCGAACGCAGGTCGCATGCCAGTGTCACGCGGGGTAACCCGCCAGGGAGTGCGACTGGGCTGCGGGGAAACCCGCCTAACAGCACAGCCGACACTGCAGAAACGGTGCACATCAAGCAGCCGAGTAAGACGTTCCTGGATGATGGTGGAAATTCCATCCTCATCGATGTCGGCTCGAAGATCAATATTATGGGCGAGAACACGAGCCGCAAGTTCGTCCAGGCTGCCGAGGCACATGGCCGTACTTGTACGTTCGAGCCCCGCTCTCGTTTGAATATCAACGGAGTGGGAGAAGGGTCGGCCCCAGCGGATACCGTAGGCACATTCAGTATTGCCTGCGAGTACCAGGGGTCGGCCCAGCTCGATTCATACAAGACGAACATTGTGTCAGGCTGTGGCAAGGACCTGCCAGCCATCCTAGGCCTCGATAGTATGCAGGACAAACGCACGATCATCGTGCTTGAACGAGGCCAGGAGAAGCTGATATTCCCTGGTAAGGGGCAGGTCAAAATGGAGCTCCCTGAGGGCTCCAAGATCATGCCGACGACGAAGTTGCCGTCAGGGCATCTGTCGATCAGGTGTGATTGTTTTGGAGCTGCGGGGCAACCCGCCTCGAGCTCAAGCAGCACGTCATTCCAGACAGTGCTGACGGGCGAGCCGACCCCGGCGCAGGAGCGCGAGCAATTGCAGGGAAACCTGCCTCAGGGGTTGATGGAGACGCTCGCCAAGGCCACTATGCGAGGCGACAGCATCGACGATCTTGAGACGTTCGATTGCTTTGTTGCCAGGACACTGGCCCAGCATGGTGGAAGTGTACCCATGGACGCTGTACAGTCCCGCCGGAAGATAGTGATGGGATACACTAACCGTGAGCTGCAGACGGTCAGTGACGCTAGGTCCAAAGGCGTGCTGAAACAGCTGATGGATAATCCATCCATGCTGACAGCATTTGCGGAGCAATCCGCCTCTGAGGCCACGGCGCGCTGCAGTGCTGAGCTCCAGCATCTGAGGGAAGCCCAGATGCTGGCAGACATTGCAGGCACATCTTCTTTATCTTGAAGATGGCAGGGCGACGTCGCCCCCTCGTCGTCTTGCCTGTTGGCCGAAAAGCCGGGGGGTAACAAGGACAGCGGGGTAACCTGCCTTAGTAAGAGGGCTTTTGTCATTGAGGATGCGAGAGAGGCTTGCGCCGACCTCCGCACCCGAGGTTATATCTGTGACCGTATTTCCCACGATGAGCTTATGACAAGCGTGGGCACAGATTGCCTGGGTGCGGTGATCAGTGGGGATTACACTCTCATATGGATTAGTACCCCGGGTGACTGGCATGTACGAACTCCAGGAAAGAGAGTGGCCCCACATTGGTCACGTATCCAGAACCTGTTGATAAAAGCCAAGAAACTCCGTATGAAAATTATTATATTTGGTCCCCCAGGATATGTTTGGAAGTTATCTCCAGTACGTGATACCCTGGAAGATCTTCAGTTGTCAGTAATACGGATGCGTTTGTGTCATTTCGGTATTCGGTTCAATATGCAAGACAGTACACCGAGTGGTACTTATATGCAGGTAGCGTCATCAATACCGATTAGCTCGAAGCTGTGGGCATGTACATGCAAACAGGCAATGCCACAACATGTGTTGGATTGGTACGGCCATACAGTACGGCATGCTGAATGGCGAGCTCAGACACGGACTACACTCATCCGTCATCTGAACGACAACATCCTGGGAAGCACCACCACGCACGGAAACGTGCCTGTATATTTAAACACTTATACACGTACGGACCACAACATCCGTCACTACGTGACGACCAACAAGGGCGGACCGAAATGGTCTGAGGTTATCCGACGTGTTACGATTAACCTGGATACCAATGCGGTTATTCAGGATGTCTCAGTTACCGATCAACCAACAGGGTATGATTGGCATGCACCACTACCTGCAGGGGTTGCCAACATCAGCACTCGGTTGTATTGGCAACCCGAAGACCCGGTCTTGCTCGGAAACGAGCCTACTCAATCACCACAGAAACCTCGACGCGTCATCATAGATGACTGTTCTCTCCCCCTCCCGACTCTGGCGATTGACGCATGTACCCACTCAACTACGACAATGGGCACACAGACCGGCGAACAAGATGAGCAAGTTTTACCCACAGAATCGCGTATCAAGCAGAAGGAAAGGCTCAAAGCCGAAAAGGAAGCAGGCGTCAAGCCTCGCCGCATTAAAAAGCACGTTGAAGACGGAAACGATGATTGCGGCGACGACTTGTCAGGACTCGGACATGATCTTATGGCAACCTGGAGTACTGACGTCCCTATTGAGCTGATAAGCTCCGATGAGGACGATGACCTGTTCCTTACCCTCCCCACATCTATGCCCGACACACGCGCTAACATATACAGCATAGTTGCTACGCTATGCTATGGTCATAACAACTGCGTGGATATGTGGGAGCTTTGTGGCGGTGAGGGTGGTATCTCAGAGCTTGCCTTCTCGAGGGGGCTCTCCTCAGGAGGCAATCTAGACAAGACTACATATGTCGACCTGGGAGACCCCTCGGTGCAGCGGGTTATAGATCATTACTTCGCTATATGCTACGTGCGAGTTGCCATGCTACAACCCAGTTGCCGCACCACAGGACCACCATCCTACTACAACTACAAAGTCAACTACAACACTTGGGAACAGCACCACAAAGAAGATTTACCACACATAGCTTAGTGTGGTAAAATTGCTGTAACCCAAGATGACGCTCGGAGGTGGTTTATACGCGAACAACCTACAGGAACATGGGTGGATGATATTTCCCCATGGAAGAAACTTGCCAACCGACCACGCATTACAACCGTACGCAGTGACCAATGTGCTACGGGACTCAAAGATACGGCTGGTGACTATATTAAGAAGCCGACAAATATCACCAGCAACGACGAGACAATTCTTAAACCCTTTGAGCGACTCAAGTGCAACGGTCAGCATGTGCACGCACAACCGTGCAATAAAGAGCTTTCACTGGCACAAAAATACACTCGACGACTGCAGTCTGCCTTCGTGGAAGCCGTCTATCTGGCGAAAGCCATTGACACTACGCGCGGAAACGCGCCTATAAGTACCGCACATGCTTACCCTGCAGACCTTCCCGATCAAGCTGAACCAGGCGAAGGTATGAGACGCATCGGTGATCGTATCATCCCAAAGGTGGCCACTTGCCCGGCATGCATCGACAACGTCCGAAAGGACAGTCCTAGCCATAACAGAGACCCTACGCAGTGTAAATATCATGATTCCATCTCTGTATATTGGCCATGTCCCGCATGCCAGAGGGATCTTACGAGAAGCAAGGGTGTTAAGAACCACCTCGATACCGAACCTGTAAATGTCGTTTTGCTGAACCATTTAAACTTCCAGACGACCGCGACCCCGAAGGCAAAACCGTGCCAGCTTGGTGGACACCCTTACCTAAACCTGGTGAGGGCCAAGCTTCAGCTTCAGGTGGCCGCCAAGGCGCACGCGCCAGGCCACCGCGACCACGATCCTTCGGTAACGTCGATCCGACATCTGGTGCCAGCAGCTACGACATGCTACGAGACGCCCCCGAGCGTGGAAACACGCCTTCTGCGTCCTCTAGCGAAGCGCCACAGGTAGCGGCCCGTCGCGGCCGCCTACAAGGCGTACCACCACCTCCAGATGCAGTCAATACAGGGGACCAACTACGGAGAGCGACAAGGAACCCTCTTGCCTCTACCGGCTCTGGGGCTCCTCGACTACCCGACTGGACGAGATTCGACATCCAACGCAGTCTACAGAGTCTCCGTAGTCACGAACCTCATGTCGTGAAAAAGGAACTCCGAAAACTGCATCTGCGATGGTATCATGCGAAGGAACCAAAGATGAGGCTAATCCTCGACAAAGTGGGGCTTGATAACGTTCGACTGAACATGATCAAGGAAGTTTGCGATACCTGTCGGGAATGCAGAGCATGGGAACGTCCAGGAGACTCAACACTACCCTCGGTGAGCCTTCCTGGTAACTGGCCCGACGAAGGTGAAATGGACCTCATGTTCTACAAAAAACGGACCAGATTTCACATTATGGATCGTTGTATTCGCCTGGCAGCAGGCCTAGAAATTTCCGACAGAGAACGTGACGCTATCATTGACGCCTACCACTACTGCTGGATTGCCTATCACGGACCCTTCAAAGTCTTATACTCAGACGGAGAAGGCGCCCTGAATAATGATGCCGCTAAAGCCATGATGGCCAATAAGGGCACGGAACTTCGTATCCGAGCACCTGGCCAACACGCGACTTCAATTGAGTCACGAAACGGCATCCTCAGAGGCGTCCTCCACATGATTGAGGAATAACTGAATAGACACAACATCCCTGTTGTATTCACTAGAGTATTGGCGGAAGGCATCTTCGTTACTAATGCTTTTACGTTTTATAACGGAGTATCGCCATGCCAATCACACACAGGACGTCAGCCTTCCTTCCTCCCTGATCTCGACACCCTTGACTTTCCCAAGGGGCCCGAGACTTCAGGACACGAACGAGAACGTCGTGTAAGGGAAGTCAGCCTAGAGGCTATAACTCAGGCCATTGCTGTGGCCAAGACAAATCGGGCTCTTAGGGCTAAAACGACTCCTGATGGTGCTCGCCTTTATTCTGCAGGGGATTTGGTCGATTACCACCGACCCACTGCCACTAAGGACGACCATGGAGGCTGGAATGGCCCATTCCCGGTGATCCGTAATGTGCCTGAAAGAGGACATATTGTTGTCAAGGCAGGATCTCGTGAGGTAATTGTGATGTATCCTGATGCTCGTCACACACTATACATTGAATGTCTCCTCACACGGGAACTTGGCATGGATAATATGGCCATGCAAACCGTCCTTACATATGTGGCACACCTCGGCGCAGGGAAACCTGCCAAAGTTTTCGGCTATATCCCCGACTACAAGGGAAACCTCAATCTTTCAGACGACAGCAAGTTTCACCCGCGCGTACATCTAGCACTACAGTATCTCGTACGAAACTACTTTCGAGTAGAACATGTAGTGGCAGTTAGATTGGCCAAAAGTGTGTCAAGCCTACCTGCAGTAAAGTACGCCACCGGGTCTACGCTGATCCACTATGACAACGATATCAGCCCGGCTTTCCACTACTACGAGTGTGTGGGCACCGGCCTAAACATTTCTCAGATCACTGGTAGCACTCATTCCAGACTCATTCAATGCTTGACTTCACGTGTCCCTTCCTTAGGATTTCACGACGACCTAGCTAAATATCAGCACTCAAGCAACACGTCTGGAGAACACGATTCGCCTGGAAACAGGCCTCCTCCAGACACCCCAGGTGCTTCATCGCCGAGTGAAGGCCGTCTGTCGACAATCTATGAGGAAAATGAGGAACATAATATCGAAGCTATGATGCTGGAAGAGTGGTACGACGAGCTACGTATGGACCTTCATCCTACGACGACTACCGACGATTATCTTTACTGCGTCCCAACAACCATGCTGCCTGACCAATGTGTTTTGGTTTCAGCATCTGTGGACGAAGAAGATATCATATCATCGGACACGCTCGGAGACGAGCCTGAACCACGAGAGTCCTGTCTAGTCTCTCTCTGCTCAACCACACCTGACGAGAGCTACTCTCTTGACAGTGATGGATATGGTCCTTACGTTGAGTTATGTTTTACATCAGAAATGTCAAAACTAGTGTTGGGTCAGACTCAACTTGCACAGCTCGACACCGATATGGTCGCAACGATGAGAGTATATGTATCCTCTGCTGCTAAACGTGCTGTGATCGTTAAAGAAGATGATCTACTGACCAAAGCCGACATAGCAGCACATCCAAAGGAGGTTAGTGAAGCTCTGTATACTGAGCTCAAAATCTGGATTGACAACCGATGCTTTGAGATGTATGATTTATCCAAAGCTTCCAACATCATGACATCCAGGTATGTATACAAGTGGAAGTTTGTAAAGGTGGGTACCGAGAACGTTAAAACCATTCGTCTCAGACTTGTCCTTCGCGGATGTATGGATACTGAGGCTTTCGATGTGGAAACATTCTCGGGAACCGCCCGAAGGCAGTCCCAAAGAATCCTGGCAAGTGAGGCGGCGTGCCATCCAGAGTGGATCTTAGCATCCATGGATATCGACAAGGCGTTCCTCAAGGGTTTGACCTATGAGGAACTTGCCCATGCCACAGGCGAGGAAACTCGCATGGTCTGCTTCACTCTTCCACCGGGAAGTGCCCAGGTACTTCGTGCACTACCCGGCTTTTCATCCTATGACGAAAGCCGACACTGCCTCAGATGCCTCAAACCAGGAACGGGTACAAAGGACGCTCCAAGAGCGTTCTCTCTCCAACTTCGTACGACCACACGAGCTATGGGTCTTGCACCGACCAGTTATGACCCTGAATTTGAATTCAGCCAAGATTTGCTAACGGCAAAACATGTCGATGATATTAACATGACTGGCCTAGAGAAAAATATAGACGACTACGTACAGCGTGTCGAAAAGGTGTTTGGCAAATGCAAGCTAAACAAACACACATATACGAACTGCGCCGTTCGCTACACTAAGAATCATCAAGGGGATGTGATTATGGATCAGGACGAGTATATCAAACAACTACGCCCTATCACACACCCAGAACTTACAGGAGCGGCGGCCTATGCCAGAGCCACGAAACTCATTACCGACATGTTCGTCAGCTTGCGAGGAGCCCTCGCCTATGCCCTTCTTACTCAAATCTGGCTCATGGTATACGTGGTCTCTCTCCAGAAAATCCAAGAGCCCACCAATGTGCAAGTCAGACGCCTGAATGCTGTGACGCGAAAGCTGATCAGCAGCCCGAAACGCATCACCTTCCCTCGGATGAAGCCGACGAATGAAGTTGACATCCACAGCGATTCGGGGTATCGGAAGCTTACCGGGGAGGAGGATGATGAGACCAAGGGCTACGGCATACGCGGGGCGAATGTACTACGGCGAGGAAACTCGCCTCAAGGCAAGTCCGTCGTTCACCTCTGTGACGGACTATGCAAATCACACCGACTGCAGGTGAGGTCCAGCTATGCTGCGGAGGCACTCGCAGCGGCGCATAACCTCGATGAGTGTTACCCTACGCTCATCACTCTCCACGAGCTCAAGGCAGGAGCTCTGACTCCACGACAACTACGAGATATGCGTGAAGTTGGAGGCCTAGCCATCAAAGTATCTCTTAGACGCTGAGTCCGTTTATAAATCATTATCAAGCAAAGATCTTAAGATACCGACAGAGCGGACTCTGCTTGGACATATCAGTTGGATACGTGAGCTCATGGATATAGGTATAGTACATAACGTGCAGTGGTGTGATACTAGGGATATGACCGCAGACGGGCATACAAAGGGAAGCATCGATCGGGAGCTGCTTCTGGAAGTGATGTCAGGCACTCAGTCATTCAAGTATGACGTGAAGCAGTTTGTTCCCTTTCGGGGTCCCGAGGACAGAAACAAACCCAAGTCTAATCAATTTTAGTCTGTCCTTGTTGCCCCCCGCGGTCCAATTTGCCAGCATGGGCGCCTACTACAGAGGCGCCCTTCTAGTTGCTCGGAAACGAGCCTTACATTTCACGCCTGGCAACGAGCCGGCTTTATATGACTCAGGCTCTTTGCCTTAATACATATTTGCTCGGTGAGGTATGGCCCGTTTGGCTTACCTTTAACTGAGCCGATAGCCCCTCATCATTCAAAGGGGCTATCTTGTATTTGCGTGAAATGCCTTGCGAGGAAACTCGCCTTACAGTCTGGTGTTAGGCCAGACTGTACACACTGTTTTCTTTCTTGCAAACAGTTGTGCGCGCGGCCTTTGTAGAGCCTAACGGCTGCGCGGCTATGCTCTCCGTCTCTTCCCCTCCCGACTTTAAGGGTCGCTCTTTGGGATATGTTATAGTATCGGGAGCATAGCTCGCGCGCCGTTGCCTTTGGCTCAAGGCACGCGCGCCCTATTTGCCCGGACACCGCGAGTGTTCGCTATGTGCTGGAAAGACCGATACATCGATCTTATCCTATCTTATCCGTCCATTCCTCTTACTGAACCACGTCAGTACGATACCGGACGTTATTTGCCATCCGATGTCTACGGAATCGGATGCTATTTGAGTTACCAGGCTCACTTTCGACTTCTTGGAGTCCTCTTTGGGCGTCGTCGAGGTCTCTTGGGCCGTCTGGGGGCCATCATTGGGCGTCCTGGAGCGTTCGTTCGGCGACTCGGGGCCCTCTTGAACCGACTTGTCGGTCTCCGGGAAACCTCTTGGACCGTCTCGGGGCGCTCCTGGGCCCGAAAGGGCCACGCGACAAGCTGCGCCCAGGCAGACTTTGTCGCCTCGGTTTATGCTGTTCCAACCATCCTACTTCAGCCTTGATCGCCAGAAATAATCCTTTTCGAGCGCCAGTCGAGCGCCAGAAAGCTACCGAAACTCGAGCGTTTTCGCGTGTCGGGCCCTGGGAGACACTCGCCCGACACTGTTTCGACACTGTGTCGACGCTCTTCCGGGTGCTCGAAATTATTTCTGGGATGTGGTCCTCAAGCACGAGGGGGGCAACCTGAGCCTCGGTTCCGCCGTCCAGCCGTCGCCATATGGATCCATACCCTGTCGCCCTGCCGGGGCGACGCCGGCGCGCGCGGCCCGGGCCTGGCGCGCGGGAGCCGGGATTTTTGTTCTCTCTCTCCGCGGCGGGGGGTCCCGCCCTCGCGCTCGCTCCGTGCGGCCAGAAGGGGGAGGGGGAGGGCGGGAGGGCGGCCGAGGCGAGGGGGCTCCGGCATCGTTCGAGGGGTCCCCATCCCCAGCTCCATCCCCTGCGATACCCCCCACCAGATGGCCACCCCAGTTGGGGATACACCCCTCGAAGCCCGAGGAGAAGTGCCTATCTCCCCATCTGGGGGGGCAAATCGGCCAGCGGGGCCCAGGCCACGCCGCTGGGGATGGAGATCGGTGAAACGAGACCCAGAGCTTGGGAGGGGGGAGGGATCGGGGGGGAGGGGGAGGAGGGAGGCGGAGGACGAGGGGGATGAGACGTGAGAGGATGATGATGATGATGATGATGATGATGATGATGATGATGATGATGATGATGATGATGATGATGATGATGATGATGATGATGATGATGATGATGATGATGATGATGATGATGATGATGATGATGATGATGATGATGATGATGATGATGATGATGCTGATGATGATGATGATGATGATGATGATGGCGGTTGTTGTGGTGATGGTGGTTTTGGTGGTTGTGGTGACGACGACGACGATGCTGCTTCTGATGATGATGATGATGATGATGATGATGATGGTGATGGTGATGGTGCTGATAATGAAGATATGATGTGGTTATGATGATGATGATGCTGATGATGATGATGATGATGATGATGATGATGATGATGATGATGATGATGATGATGATGATGATGATGATGATGATGATGATGATGATGATGATGATGATGATGATGATGATGATGATGATGATGATGATGATGATGATGATGATGATGATGATAGATATGGTGATGATGGTGTTGGTGGTGGTGGTGTTGATGATGATTTGAAGATGGGGTAGGGAGGGATAGGGAAGGCACAGTAGGAGTATGAGGTGGGGGACGTGATGATACACATTAAGGATGAGCAGCATGACAAGGAAGGGGTAAGCGGCAGGAGGCGGAGGGGAATGAACCACATAATGTGATGATGGCGTGACGGTGGGGAGGAGGTGAGGGAGACGACTGGAGGCGGGAAGGCTGCGAGGGAAGCATCGGGAAGGGGGAGTCGGGGCGTAGATGGCAGGAGGGCCCCGCTGTTCCCACCCTTCCCGCCCCCCCTCTCCCTCCTCCCCCCTCCGGCGCCTCCGACGGGACTCCTCGTGGGCCGAGCGCGCGCGCCGGAAGGGTCGCGCAGGGGCGAGCCCGCGCACGAGCGGGGGACGCCCCGGCATGTGGGCGCCCCTCGCGCTTCGCGACCTGGGCCTCGGGGGGGTGATGCCCTGCTGCGGGGGAGCAGCCGCAGGGCGCGACACCGGTGATCGTTCTCGAGTCATTTTGTCGCCGATCGGCGCGGGCCCTCGCACCCCCGCGTTTCTCCCCCCCCCCCCCCCTGCCATGGAGGAGGTCCTGGCTGCTTTTTTGGGCGCCTGTTGCAAGCAGGTGCAGTCTCCCCCATGGTGGACGCGCTGTCGCAAGCAGTCGCACGAAGCAGAGGTCCAGAGCCAGACGCCCCCCCCCCTCCCCCCCCTTCCGCCCAGTGTCGAAACGCCGAATCAGAAAACGTTGACCTGGCCCGTGCCTCGCGCTTCTAGCAGCGCGAATCGCGAAGTCAGGCGACCTGGGGCGTGGGAACGGACGCGTCTTGCGCCCGGCGCTGCCGACCGCTCTCGGAGCTTGCCGAGCCCCCCCGTGTTCCGGGAGCGAGACCGCCCGGAACTGCGCATTGGCAGCCCCAGCGTTTCGTACGTATTCGATCGGGGATGGGATGCGGCGGATTTCACGCTGCGACCAATCCGACTTCATCTACGATTCAGGTGGGTTTTGAACAGTGTGAGATTCTAGCGGCTCTGGCTCTGACTCGAGTGCTGCTTGGCAGCGCTTATGAGTATTGGTGAGGTTCTCGGTGCGAGCATGGAGTAGACTTATCGGAGACGCTCGCCAGATAGTGGGGTGGATGCGGCTCAAGCAACAGTGCGGGCCAGTTTGTGCCTGAAGTCGAGAACTCAAATCTGCTTGCTGAACCTTTTGCGCACGTGTTGTGCAGAATTTCTGTCGCTGTGGCCTGCATATAAAGTGCTGGATCCTCAGCGCGAAGCTCGCCCACTTGGCGCCAGACCCTGCCCTTCCTGAGGGAGATGCGGTCTCGGGCCTGGAGGACCTGAGTGGTCCAGGCAAGCAGCTCGAGGCGCGAGTCTCTGTTCATCCGTCTGGCCAGATGCTTTGTTTGTTTCCCGTCTCTTCATCTGCTTGCTCGTGACCAGCCTTGCTTCTTCGATGGTGTTCGAGTATGGGTGTCGCGCCTCAGTTTTCTGCGTCTCATACGATGTATCACACGCTGAGCGCGTGCTGTCGTAAAGGGAGCCCATGGTATAAGATTGACCCTTGAGAGCACGAGCGTGAGTGAGCGTGTCGGGACCGTACACGCAAGGAGGTACGTTACCGAGGCACTGATATATGATTGAATCGCTCCGCTCACTCCGTAGGCCCATACTTTATCATTGCTCGCCCTTGCCTGCGTGCTCTGGGGGGTTTGGAATGTGGTGAGTGGCTGTCCTTTCCCTGAATTGTCGCGCGAACCTCGCTTGGGGAAGAAACAATGGCAGAGTAGTCGCAGCGCATCACTCAACGGAGCACGTTCCCACAGAAGTTCCGTCAGTGCATTCCGCCACCGTGCCTGAGGCGTGGGTCAGAGGCGCTGGATTCATCTCGCGTTCTCTTCTGAGCGCGGACCCAGCGTGATCGGCGAGGGATCGTGGCCCTGGGAGCGCGGATCCAGCGCAGATTTCTAGATGCCCGGGGCCTTGAGAGCGCGGGCCCTCCTCAGTGTGCAAGGAATTGAGGCCGTGGGGGTTCGGGTCCAGGGCATTTTTTGCAAGGGACTTGGGCCCAGGGAGTGTGGATCTAGTGCCAGGTATGAGCGGGCGTGGCGCTGGGTGCGCGGGTCCAGCGAAAGGAATAAGGGGTCGTGGCCCTGGCAGCGTGGCCTCGGGGTAACTTACGAAGGGTCGCGGCCCTGGGAGCGGATGCCGAGTGCACTCTGCCCAGTTGTCGGTAGCAAGCCCCGCCACCGCGTCGGTGCAGCGGCTCCGCAGGCTGGGCTGCCTCTTTAGAGCGGTTAGGGGGCCTCTGGTGGCCTGCTTGGAGTGATGGGCCTGTTTTCCACCACCACTACCATAAGTTGGAGGGGGAAGGGGTCCTCCCCCTCCTCCCCCTCCTCCTCCTCCTCCTCCTCCTCCTCCTCCTCCTCCTCCTCCTCCTCCTCCTCCTCCTCCTCCTCCTCCTCCTCCTCCTCCTCCTCCTCCTCCTCCTCCTCCTCCTCCTCCTCCTCCTCCTCCTCCTCCTCCTCCTCCTCCTCCTCCCCCCCCTCTCCCCCTCCTTCTCCTCCTCCACCTCCTCCTCCTCCTCCTTGTCCTCCACGTCCTTCCCCCCACCCAACTTATGGTGGTGGTGGTGGAAAACATGCCCATCATGGAGGCGTTCGGAGGTGTTTTTTGGGGCTTTTGGGGACCCTCTTAGGGTCTGTCAGGGACGGCTTGGGGGCCCTGAGGGGTCGCCCGGGCGCATGTCGGGGGTCTTGTAGGCCATGTTGTGGAAGCCTCCGGCCTGTGCCGCCGATCGGGGGCGCTCGGGGACGCTCCAGGGCGCTCCGTGCGCTCTCGTCCTGTTTAATGGTTTGTGGGCTTTACCTCGACGACGCAGGAGGGAGGATGAGGGATGGGTAGGAGGAGTAGGAGGAGGAGGAGCAGGAGGAGGAGGAGGAGGAAAGGGAGGAGGGTTTTGGCAGTCGCCTTAGGCAGTATGTGTTGAATGCAATGTTTGCGTCGTGTCCGTCGGTCAAGCTTGTTGGCGGACTAGTTTCCGGACGGGTTGGCTAGTTGGTGGGTCGTTGTGCGGGTCTCAGCGTGAATATTGTGAATGTTTGACGGCCGGTGCCGACGACGCTGAAAGACATCGACGACGACCAGGAGGGGGAGGAGGAGGAGAAGGATGAGGAGGAGGAGGAGGAGGAGGAGGAGGAGGAGGCCGAGATAAGGAGGAGCTGGGACCCCCCCTCTCAGCTGGGGATGAGGACCGGAGGAGGACCGGCGTGGGAGAGTGGAGGGGAGGAGGAGGAGGACCCCCAGGGACGGATGCGTATCTGACTCCCCTCCCCCCCCCCTGGGACTCCTCCCCACCTGGGGAGGAGGACCCGAGGAGGACCGGCGGGCGCGCCAGAGAAGGACTGGCGTGGGAGAGAGGCGATGCGAATCTAACCCCCCCCCCGGGACCCCCCCCCGCCAGAGAAGGGACAAAGGGAATGGGCTTTCCTTTGACGTAATGAGGACGTGGGTGGAATTCCCTCAAGCTGCGAACCCGTTCCCCGAACGAGGAAGGGTGCTCTCTCTCTCTCTCTCTATCTCTTTCCCCCGACGGGAGAGGAGAATGGGAAGGAGGGGGCGAAAGAAGGCTGCCCGTCGACGGGACCGGGCAGACATCCCATACACGCCGACAGGGTCGGCGGGTTTGATGGTATACTGCTCCTTCCCGTCGTGACTATCTTCTCTTATCGAAGGCGCCTACGGCGAATCACCGCCGCCCCCTGCCTTTTGGAATCGCTCACATGGCCGAGCGTTGTGGCAAGAGCTTTGCCAAGCTATCTGACCATGTGTCCCCCCTGCCGTTGTGGAAACCTTTCGAGGAACACTGGGGGAGGATGGCGGGAAGATTAAGAGGATGAGGATGAGGATGATGATGATGCTGATGATGATGACGATGACGATGACGATGACGATGACGATCACGATGATGGTGATTCTGATGATGATGGCGTTTGTGGTGGTGATGGTGGTTTCGATGGTGGTGGTGGCGACGACGATGATGATGATCATGGTGATGATGGTGCTGATGCTGACGATGATGCTGCTGCTGTTTATGATGATGATGCTATGGTGCTGATGATGATTCCGATGCTGACAATGATGCTGATGACGATGACGATGATGATGATGGTGCTGCCGCTGATGATGATGATGCTGGACATGATGATTCTGATGATGCTGATAATAAGGATGATTATGATGCTGCTGATGATAATGCTGATGCTGATACTGCTGATGATGCTGATGATGATGATGATGATGATGCTGGTGATGAGGAGGAGGAGAAGGAGGATAATGAGTAATATCAAGAACAAGCACACATATGATAATTCGACTGATAAACATAACAATAGCACCAATAATACGAAGAAACACGCATACGAATACTAAGAATATTATTACTCCCAAGAATAATATAAATATTAAGCATATTTAGAATACGACGAACAATAAGCACACAACGAATAATAAGAAGAAGATGAGGAGGGGGAGGAGGAGCAGGAGGGGGCGTCTATGGAGCGTCTGGAAGCACTGTTGGGGCCTCATGGGAGCCTCTTGAGGGCATCGTTGGGGTCTCCTTGGGCCTCTTGGGGGCCTTTGTTGTCTTCTCGGGGGCCTGTCTTAGGGCGTTCCTGGCCCATCTGACGCCGTCGGAAGCCGTCTTGGGGGCCTCTCTGGTCCGATTTGAGACCCTCTTGGGGTGCTCCAGGGCCGTCTTGGAGGCCATCTTGGGCGTCTTGGGCCGTCTTGGGTTTCTTTCGGGGCCGCCTTGGGGGCATTGTGGGCCGCCATGAGGCCATCCTGGAGGTCTCTTGAGCGATCTTGGAGGCCTCTGGGGCCGTCTTGGGCTGTGGGAAAGCTGAAAAGAAGCGAATGACAAAATTCTTCAACCACCTTAGGAACATCTACGATTCTGGCATCTTCGGGCCTTTCTGGAAGACCTCTTGGATGCCTCTTCGGCCATCTTGGGGGAATCTTGGGCGTTTCTTGGGCCGTCTTGGGCTCTCTTGGACCATCGTGGTGATCTTGGAGGCATCTTGGGACCATCTTGAAGGCCATCTTGGTGCTATCTTGGGCTCTCTTGGGGCTGACTTGGCCGTCTTGGAAGCATCTTGGCCGTCATAGAGGCCATATTTAGGCAATCTTGACCGAAAATTAAGACGGGAGGGGCACCCCAGCGCAATGGGCCGAAGCCCCAGGGGGAATCCTCTTGGAAAGAGCCAAACCAAACCGTAAGCAATGCAGTACGCCAGGCACCCCTGTGATACATCAACAGGGGGCGGCGGATCGAAGACGCCTACGGCGAATCACCGCCGCCCCCCGCCTTCTAGAATCACCCATGTGGCCGAGCCTTGCGGCAACAGCTCTGTCAAGGTATCGGGCCATGTGTTTCCCCAACCGTTGTGGAAACCCTTCGGGGAACACTTGGGGGAGGATGGCGGGGAAGACCAAGAGGAGGCGGAGGAGGAGGTGGAGGAGGAGGAGGAGGAGGAGGAGGGGGAGGAGGAGGAGGAATAGGCAACTCGGGAGCCTTTGGGGATACTCTTGGGGCCTCATGGGAGCTTCTTGGGAGCCTCTTGGACCTTTACAGGTTTCTCGGGGGCCTCTTTGGCCGTCTTGGTGGGCTCCTGGCCCGTCTGACGCCGTCGGAAGCCGTTTTGGGGGCCTCTCTGGGCCGTCTTGTGGCCCTCTTGGGGTGCTCCAGGGCCGTCTTAGAGACCATCTTGGACGTCTTGGAGGCCTCTTGGGCTGTCTTGGGGGCCTCTTGGGGCCGTCTTGGGGGCCTCTTGAGCCGTTCCGGGGCCATACTGGAGGTCTCTTGGGCGATCTTTGGGGACTCTTGGGCCGTCTTGGGCCGTCGGAAGGCCGAACAAAAAGCAAATGCCACAATCCTTCCAAAACCCAATGACAGTCAATGAGTTTGGCTTTCGGGCCTTCCTGGAGGCCCTCTTGGAGGCCTCGTGGGCCGTCTTGGGCCATCTTAGGGCTATCTTCGCCGTCTTGGTGGGCCCCTGGCCCGTCTGACGCCGTCGGAAGCCGTTTGGGGGACCTCTCTGGGCCTACTTGGGGCCCTCTTGGAATGCTCCAGGGCCGTCTTGGAGGCCATCTTGGGCGTCTTAGAGGCCTCCTGGGCTGTCTTGGGGGCCTCTTGGGGCCATCTTGGGGGCCTCTTGGGCCGTTCTGGGGCTATCTTGGAGGCCTCTCGGGCGATCTTGGGGCGATCTTTGGGGGCTCTTGGGCCGTCGCGGGCCGTTGGAAGGTCGAAAAGAAGCACATGTCAAAATGCGGAAAATCAATGATTTTGGCCCCTTCTGGCGTCCAGGAGGCCCTCTTGGAGGCCTCTTGGGCCGTCTTGGGCCAGCTTAGAGCCAACTTTGGCCATCCTGGCTGTCCCCTGGCCCGTCGGAAGCCGTCTTGGGGGCCTCTCTGGGCCGACTTGGGACCCTCTTGGGGTGCTCCAGGGCCGTCTTAGAGGCCATCTTGGACGTCTTGGAGGCCTCTTGGGTCGTCTTCGTGCCCTCTTGGGGGCCTCTTGAGCCGTCTTGTGGCCCTCTTGGGGTGCTCCAGGGCCGTCTTAGAGACCATCTTGGACGTCTTGGAGGCCTCTTGGGCTGTCTTGGGGGCCTCTTGGGGCCGTTTTGGGGGCCTCTTGAGCCGTTCCGGGGCCATACTGGAGGTCTCTTGGGCGATCTTTGGGGACTCTTGGGCCGTCTTGGGCCGTCGGAAGGCCGAACAAAAAGCAAATGCCACAATCCTTCCAAAACCCAATGAAAGTCAATGAGTTTGGCTTTCGGGCCTTCCTGGAGGCCCTCTTGGAGGCCTCGTGGGCCGTCTTGGGCCATCTTAGGGCCATTTTCGCCGTCTTGGTGGGCCCCTGGCCCGTCGGACGCCGTCGGAAGCCGTTTGGGGGGCCTCTCTGGGCCTACTTGGGGCCCTCTTGGAATGCTCCAGGGCCGTCTTGGAGGCCATCTTGGGCGTCTTAGAGGCCTCCTGGGCCGTCTTGGGGGCCTCTTGGGGCCATCTTGGGCCTCTTGGGCCGTTCTGGGGCTATCTTGGAGGCCTCTCGGGCGATCTTGGGGCGATCTTGGGGGGCTCTGGGGCCGTCGCGGGCCGTTGGAAGGCCGAAAAGAAGCACATGTCAAAATACGGAAAATCAATGATTTTGGCCCCTTCTGGCGTCCAGGAGGTCCTCTTGGAGGCCTCTTGGGCCGTCTTGGGCCAGCTTAGAGCCAACTTTGGCCATCCTGGCTGTCCCCTGGCCCGTCGGAAGCCGTCTTGGGGGCCTCTCTGGGCCGACTTGGGGCCCTCTTGGGGTGCTCCAGGGCCGTCTTAGAGGCCATCTTGGACGTCTTGGAGGCCTCTTGGGTCGTCTTCGTGCCCTCTTGGGGGCCTCTTGGGCAGTCCTGAGGCCATCTTGGAGGCCTCTTGGGCGCTCTGGGGGCGATCTTGGGGGCCTCTTGGGCCGTCTTGGGTCGTCGGAAGGCCGAACAGGAGCAAATACAACAAACGTTCAAACATCTGCGGAAAACCAATGATTTTCGCCTCTTCGGGCCCTCCTGGAGGACCTCTCGGAGGCCTCTTGGGCTGTCTTGGAGGCCTGTTGGGCACTGAGCACCTCTTGGGCCGTCTTGGGCCGTCTTAGAGGTTCCTTGGGCGGACTTGGAAGCATCTTGGACTCTCTTGGGCCGTCTTGGAGGCCATCTTGGACCATCTTGGGCGAACTTGGAGGCCAGAAGGGGGCCATCTGGGAGCCATCTGGAGCAGGAAAACCTTTTGGAACCGGCCTTTCCGGGCCATTCCGGGACCCCGGCGGGCTGGGCCGCAGCCCCAGGGGGAGTTCTTTTTAGAACCAAAACCAAAAGCAAAAGGATTCAGCGCGCCGGGCACGCCTGTGATGAATCAACAGGGGGCGGCGGATCTGGTGGCCTTCCCGCCACCGTGCCTGGGTTGTGGGTCCGAGGCTTTTTGGAGGTTCGTTGGGATCTCGTTGGAAGCTTCTCGGGGGCTTCTTGGAGGCAGTTGTGAAGGCTTTTGGGGGCCGTTTCGGGGCCTCCGTTGGGACTTTTGGGAGTCTCTTGTGGCCTCTTGGGAACCTTTTGGGGGCCCCCTGGGGCCTCTCGGTGGCCTCGTGGGGCTTCCTGGGAGCCTCTTGGGGCGGAAGGCTCAAATCGTCGGTTCATGTTCCCCCTCTTAGGGCTGTCCTGGTGCCCTCTTAGGCCGTCTTGGGCGCCTCTTGGGCCGTTTCCTGGCCCTCTTGGGCCGTCTTGGAGCCTTCTTGGGGGCCTGGAGTTGTCTTGGGGCGGTGTTTGAGGCCTCTTGGGCTGTCTTGGAGCGACGGAAGCTTGAAAACGCGAGAACCTCAAAAACAAAGAACGCCGAACATAACATCATTATGTTTTGCCTCTTGGGGCCTTCTTGGGGTCGACTTGGAGCGTTCTTGGGGCCTCTTGGGGGCCTCTTGGTCCGTTTTGGGGCCATCTTGATTTTGAGGGCAGGCGCTTGGGGATACATACATACACACATATAGATATACACATATACATCTATATATATATATGTGTACATATATATAGATATGTATGTAGCGTGCCTCTGATGCCCTTGGCCCAATGTGTTCTCACCTCATACGTCGACGCCTAGGCCGATGATGCTCGCTCACGTTCTCTTCGCGCAGCGCGTGGTCAAGCCGTCTCACTCCTCATCCTCTCACGTCTCCTGGCTGCCCACCTTCTCAGAATCGGCCCCCCGGGTCTGCCCAAGAGAACGTCCCTGCCAGGACTTCGGGCTGAGCCCAGCCGTGGCGACGACCCCCCCCCTCAAGAGGCCTTGCACAGGCAGCAGAAGCAACGCCCTCCCTTCCTGCCCCCCCCCCCCCCACCCCAGGGGGGACGACCACACATCCCACCGAGCTCCCGGGCCCCGGCAGTGAGGGGGACGAGGCCCGCTGCAGCACTCGGGCACTGGCTGTCGCAGCAGTGGACATGACAGCATCGAGCACGTCGTCACGCCGCCTCTCATCTACAGTGAAGTCGGGCCTGTCCCTCTACGGGAGGAGCACTCCCAAATAACTCGTGTTTGATTCTTTTCACTAGGTTTCATCTCGTTCCGACTATGTACTTTGTTGTTTTTCGCCCCGAATCCTCCTGGATGGGGACATGCCCGACCTGAATCCACAGGGGGGGCGCGCGCCGCGCCCGCGCCTCGCCAGGCCGGCCCGGCGGGCGGCTCCAGGGACTCGCTGCGAGAGGACCGCCCGCCGGCGTGGGTGCTCATCGTGGGCTTCGTGGCCGCCGGCCTGCTCACCACGGCGGGCGGCGGGTGGGGCACTGGCAGGGCTCGTTTCGCTCCCCCCGGTTCGATTCGGTTCGACCTCGGTGGCTTCCGATGCCGATTCGCTTCGGCTCCGGATCCCAAGTTCACAACGAGACGTGACTGCTCTGCCGACTTTTTGCCGATTCGACTCCTCCCGACTTGGCAGACTTGGCTGCCGAGGTCCGCCGATCCGATTCATTTCCGTGTCGAAGAAGAAAGAGCACTATAGTCCAAATTTTTCGGCACGCCGCGCGGATTTCTTGGATCTGCGCTGGCCCCCCCCCCCCGCCCCCCCCCGGCGGCGCCTCCAGTGCCGCCCCTGGCGCGCTCCGCGCGCCGGGGAAGGGGGGTCCAGCGCAGATCCAAGAAATCCGCGCGGCGTGCCGGAAGTTTATGTTTGTAGTGCTCTCTCTTCTCGGGTGGGGCGCGGGGGCTCGTGGGCGATCTCGTGAGGCGCGTTTTCGTGCACGATTTTTGTCCGATTTTCGGGGAGCGGCCGCCCACTCGGGCGGCTGGAGCTTTCAGCGAGAGCTTCAAATCTGCTGTGTTGACCTGGGCCGGGTTCCCCCCTCCGCCGGCTCTGCCCCCCGCTGCTCCTGGTCCTCCTCTTCCCCGTCTGCTCCTTCTCCGCTTCCTCCACCCCATCCCCTGCCTCCTCTTCCCCTTGGTGCCACTGCGGACTGTGTCCGCTGCATGTTCAAAACTCATGGGAAGGAGTGTATCAGTGGAGCCAATAGTACACACTCGAGATCTTAAAGTAACCATGTACTGCGGCATCTGAGTTTCGGCGCTCCGGCGCCCCCGCCGAGCTCTTAGAGGGCCGCCCCCCAGGGCGCACATCGGCGCCTGTCCTGTCCTTCCCCCTTGGTGCCACTCCCCCTCTCCAGAGGGGGGCGCGCAGGCGGCGGGCCTGGCGCTGTACCTGGTCTACGCGAGGTTCCAGGCTCACATTGAGCACGCGTGCGGCTTGGGCGTGACCCATCCGGGGGGGGCCCAATGCAGGAACACCGCTAATGTGAACCTCTGTTCGGGAGGAGGGGGGGAACGAGGAGGAGGAGGAGAAGGAGAAGGAGGAGGAGGAGAAGGAGGAGGAGGAGAAGGAAGGGAGGAGGAGGAGGAGGAGGGGGAGGAGGAAGAGGAGGAGGAAGAGGGGGAGAGGAGGAGGAGGCGAAGGAGGATAAAGGGGCGAAGGTGCAGGAGGAGGAAAAGGATAAGGAGGATCATAAGGAGAGGGATGATGGCACTGCTGATGATGATGGTGATGCTGATGCTACAACTGCTGCTGATGATGATGATGGTTGATGCTGATGGTGGTGGTGGTGATGATGTCGACGATGATGATTATGACGATGCTGGTGATGGTGATGATGACGATGATGTTGATGATGCTGATGATCGTGCTGAGGATGCTTATGATGATGCTGATGATGATGCTGGCGATGATGCTGCTGATGATAGTGATGCTGATGCTGATGCTGATGAGGATTGTGATGGTGCTGATGATGATGGTGATCTTGATGACGATGGTGATGATGATGGTGATGATGATGCTGATGCTGATTATGATCATGCTGATGCTGATTCTGACAGTGACGATGACAATGATAATGCTGGAGATGACGATGATGCTGGTGATGCTGCTGCTGATGATGACTACGATGATGATACTGATGATGCTGATGATGATGATGAGGATGTTTATTCTGCGTATGATGATGATGATGATGATGATGATGATGATGTTGATGATGATGATGATGATGATGATGATGATGATGATGCTTATGATGATGCTGATGGCGACGATGCTGATGCTGCTTCTGATGATGCTGTTGATGATGCTGATGCTGACGATGATGCTGCTGATGATGACGATGCTGCTGCTGCTGCTGCTGATGATGATGATGATGATGATGATGATGATGATGCTACTGTTGCTGCTGCTGATGCTGCTGCTGCTGATGGTGATAATAATGCCGACGGCGATAATGATGATGCTGCTGCTGATGCTGATGATGATGCTGATGCTGCTGATGATGATGCTGATGCCGATTATGATGCTGATACTGATGATGATGACGATGATGACGATTATGATGACGATTATGACGATTCTGGTGATGGTGATGGTGGTGATGATGATGATGATGGTGATGCCGGTGCTGATTATGATGATGCTGACGATGATGATGATGATGTTGATGCTGACGCGGAGGATGATGATTGTGATGCAGATGATGCTGATGATCCTGGTGCTGATGCTGCTGCTGATGATGATGATGATGATGCTGATGCTGATGCTGACGATGATGATGCTGATGCTGCTGCTGCTGCTGCTGCTGCTGCTGATGATGATGATGATGATGATGATGATGATGATGATGATGATGATGATATTGATGGTGATGAGGGCGCTTATGATGATGCTGACAAGGAGAAGGAGGCCTAGGACGAGGATGAACATGGGGGAGGAGGAGTAGGACCTTCTTTCGATAGACCGAACATGCGTAGGAGAGGAACAGGCAGGATGATTACGAAAACTACTACGAATACTGATGGTGAGGATGAGGTGGACAACGAGCAGGCCCAGGGAAATCATATCTCCTGGGTAGGAAGATGGCGCTTCTGACGATGATGAGGACGATAGACACGATGACCTCGATGACGATGCTTATTAGTATGATTCGTCGTATCGAAGACGCCTGCGGCGGACCAACGCTGCCCCTTGCCTTCGGGACACGTCAATGTGGTCAATCGGTTTGCCGACATTTTATTTAGCTATCGAACTATGTGCTCCCCCAGCCGTTGTGGAAACCTTTGGGGGAACACTTGAGAGAGGGAGGGAGAGAGAGAGAGAGGGAGAGAGAGAGCGCGCGAGAGAGAGAGAGAGAGAAAGAGAGAGAGAGAGAGAGATCTAGAGAGAGAAAGAACAAGACAGCGTGAACGAGATGAAACAAAATGAGAGACGCAGATAGAGAGAGAGAGAGAGAGGAAGAGGAAGAGGAAAAGGAAGAGGACGAGGTGATGGAGGATACGACGGACGAGGAAGAGGAGCTACGCCGAGAAACGACGATAAGGAGGAGAGGACGAGGACGAAAAACGTGGAGGAGGAGAAGGATGAGGAAGCGTTCCAGCCCAGGAATTACTGAGATGGCAAGTCGACAGGGCTCGACGCCCGTGCCCTGCTCCCGCCTGTCTGCGGGCGCTGCCGTGCACGAGACGCTTGCGGGCCCGCGGCCGCCCTGAGCACCCCGTCCGCCTGCGAACGGCGTCGCGAGCCACGGCGCGGGCTGCGGGGCTGGTGTGCAGGTTATGCAGTGGCCCTCGGCCCCTCCCGCCACAGTGCCTGGGCCGTGGTCCAGGGGCCTCGTGGCATGGCCTTGCCCGCGTTCCCAGGGGGCGGGGTTGACGCCCCCGCGGAGGGCCCCCCCCGGCCATGTCTGCTGCATCTGCTTCGTGGTGCTCTCGGTCTCCATCGACCTCTCCATCAAGGCCGCAGCGGCAGGAGCGCGGTGGGGGGGGGGCGCAAAAACCGTGCGAGGCCCCGGGGCGATCTCGGTCGTCGCGCCCGCCCCCAGTTCGGCGACTACAATGGGCGTGGTTACTCCATGGCGTGGTTTGCGATCGGTGCCGTTAGCGCTTAGCGGGTCACCACGTTGCGCCGAGGGACTGATGAGCCCTCGTCGGGGCGCGGGGCGGATATCTCTGTCGAGGTCGTCGCCCGCCCCCCCCCAGGCGCGGGATGCAAGCCTCACCCTTTGCACCCCCTCCCCCCTTGGAGTCGCCGACCTGTGCCGGATTCCCAGACGCGGTCCCGAACGCATTGAGAGCGCGTGTGATCTTCGCTCCATTCGTAGGTTGCCGTGCACGCTCGTCTTGTTATTGTTTTCTCAACCGGCTCATTCTTGCCTCCCACTCTCTTCGAGGAGACGGTGGCCATTACTCCTTCGAGCCGGCTGCCGCGGTTCTCGTCGTGGAGACGTGCAAGTTGATTTTCTCGGCAGGCCTCTTCTCAGAGGTGTGCTTTCGAAGCAGGCGCCCTTGGGCTGCGTTGGCGTCTATTTGTTGTTTCGTGCAGTTTCCGTTTGCCGTTGTCACGTTTAGAAACCAAGGGTTGAATCTTATGCGGCGCTGTGCATGTGCAGCGGATGCGTTCACTGGCTAACATTTCGGGACTCGCTGGATCAAGTCGGAAGAGCAGGGGAAGGAAGAGCAGTTCGAACGATGAACGATTTTGAGGGGTCTGGATACTCTCCAAACTGTGAGCGACGGCTGTTGCTGGCATACTGCGTTCGTGCTCGAAGCCACGGCAAGGAACAGCACCCCCTAGTAGCCGTGGATCGTTCGAATTTCTTTTCAGCAGGAAGAGGAGGGGGCGGATGAGTAGGAGGATGGATTATCACGCTCACACGATGCAGTCGGCTTGGTGTGCGTAATATGCATCATTTCTGCCTCGCGAATCCCAACTGGCCCATCCTGAAGCTATCGCCCGGCGAGTTTTTCTGGCCAGGGAAGGGTGGGAGCATGCAGAGGAACAAAGATGTGAGGCAGCCAGAAGGCCGATTGAGGGCAAGGAGTGTGAGGAGGAGGAGGAGGAGGAGGAGGAGGAGCAGGAGCAGGAGCAGGAGCAGGAGCAGGAGGAGGAGGAGGAGGAGGAGGAGGAGGAGGAGGAGGAGGAGGAGGAGGAGGAGGAGAAGCAGCACCAGGAAGAGCAGTGAAGGATCTGAGGGGCATGTAGGACATGAGTCTCGAATGACCGACAACGTGTTTCCATGCTGGCCCTGCCACCTGACTATGCATCGAACTTGGGAAAGGAAACGGGGGCGCAACTGGGGTTCCCCAGACTGGGGCCTTCAACCCCCAGTCCAGGTCCAACGCCCTTTCTAGTCTCCCAGGCCTCTCCCCAGGATGCTCAGAACAGCCCCTCTGCCGCTCCAGGCAAGGCAGCCCTCGGGGGTCCCCCCACAAGTCGCACCGTACGGCTTCAGTGTCAGCCCGAGTCGTCCACATGCTCTCTTACTGGCCTCCGCAGTAGGGCTAGGTGTTTGACAAGCTCTGGGCGCTCAGCGTTAGTATTGGTAGCCACAGTACGGCTGTCCACCCTATCCGTAGATTTGTGTAGTTCGCTCCTTGTCCTCCTCTTCCTCTTCCCCGCCGATTCGTTCGTCCACCCGGGCGGAGCATCGAAACTGATGTCCACGAGACGCTCGAGCAGCTTGCCGAGCGCCACGTCCCTCAACATGACCAGCCCGACACGCGCAACGTCCCCGTGCAGCAGCGCGCAGGGGAGCTACGAGCGATGCGACTGTGTGACATGTAGGCATCTCAGAGGAACAATTCGACGAGCGTGGCTGGCCGCGTGATGGGCGCCACGTCACTGCGCAGCCTCCCAACACTGCGTAACATCATAACGCTGAGGTTCACGAGTGGCACGAGCAGCGCGACAAGCATTACGCCACTGAACAACACCACGACTGCAGCCTCCATCAATGGCACGATTGGTCAAACGAGCGGCACGTCCCTGAGCAGGAGCGCGAAGGGGACATACTTGAGCGTGGCAAGCAGTGCGACGTCTACAGTAGCTTGTCAGAGAGGTCTCGCACGGCCCAACCCGCCGGGCGGGAGCGGCCGGATCTGAAGGGCCTCGCCATGTGCCGCCGGCCCCCTAATACCAGTGCGTGCGGCTGCGTGGATAGCGCCGTGGGTGCTTCTCGTGGCAGGCTTCTCGGCAGCGTCTGCGGGTCATTGTTGGAGCTTCTTGGAAGCCGTTTTGGAGCCTCGTGGGGCATATTTTGGGTCTCTTGGGGGTCTCCTTGGGGCCTCTTGGGGGCCTCTTGAGGGCCTCCTGGGGTCTCTTTGGGGCCTCCTGGGGCTCTCTCGGGGCGGAAAGGGACCGTCTTAGGGCCCTTTTGGGCCGTCTGGGGCGCCTCTTGGACCGTCTTGGGGCCCTGTTCGGCCGTCTTGGGGCCGTCTTGGGGGCCTCTTGGGCCGTCATGTGAGCTTCTAGGGCCGTCGTGGGGCGATCTTGGGAACTTCTTGGTCCGTCTCGGAGCGTCGGAAAGCCGAAAAGGCGAGAAGGCCGATAACTTTCAAAAACGTTGGGAACATTGTCGTTTTTTGCATCGTGGGGCCCTCTCGGGAGGCCTCTTGCAGGCCTCTTGGGCCGTTTTGGCAGCATTTTGGATTGTCTTGGAGCCATCGTGGGACATCTTGGGGCCATCTTGGGCCGTCTTGGGCTCCTGAGGCTCTCTTCGGAGCCTCTTCGGGCAATCTTGGAGGCCTCTCGGGCCGTTCTGGCCGCGCAGTGGCGTCACTGTGAGAATCTTGGGGTGGCCTGGAGCAGCCAGGATTTGAGGTTCACCCCTCCCGTTGGCTGTCTGGTGGCTCGGCGAGGCTCCCTAGCAGACAGCAAACAGCAGGCAGGAAACAGGACTGGAGAGACAAAAGGCCAGACAACAAATGACAACACATAACACATGACAGCAGACCGCACACACCTTCGCAGCCTTGCGCCCCCAGAGGGGACCGGCGGACATATGTATATACATATATATATATATACATATAGATATAGATATATAGATAGATATATAGATATATAGATATATATAGATAGATAGATATATATATATATAGATATATATATATATCGATATATATATATATATAGATAGATAGATCGATATATATATATAGATAGATATATCGATATATAGATATATCGATATATATATATAGATAGATATATAGGTAAAGATGTGTAAACCCATGCATATGTTATATCTATACATATACACGCAAACATGTACTTATATAGCTATCTGTATATACGCACGTACGTAGTCGTCAAGTACTACCCTGCCACGACGCAACCGGCAGCAACATGGGGCCATTGGAAGATCCCTCCCATGCTGAGGAATATTGGCCCTTGTAAGCAGTACTTGCTCGCGACAGCTGTTTCGGACATCCCAGATTTTCACATCCACAGGACAACTCGATGAGGTCGATTGACTTGGATAACTCAGCTAGATCCCACAGCGCAGTGCAAGCAACCGTTTCCTCCTGCTTTTTAATCTTCCCATTTGTGATATTTTGCTACGCCTGGCTGTTGGGCCTCGCGCGGCCTCTTCAGTTTTGGCAGCCTGCCTCCAAGCCACGTCGGAGGCGCCAGCGAACGGGCATGCCGCCAAGTACGACCGACCAAAAGAAACCTCCCACGATGACGCTTCTGGTCTCCTGAGCTTTCCCCAGAGTCTGCAACAACTGCTGAGCAAACCGATTCGCCTCCATCCTCCAGTTGGTTTAGCTAATAACGGCATCATAATCGTCATCATGGTAATCAAGGGCTACATCATCTGACATGCTGGCAAATTGTTTCATGTGGAAGCCATCCACCGACGTCGTCGACGCCAGAATATACGATCTTGAATTTTCTCTGAGGTGCTGCGGGTTGAGGAACTCCAGCGGCTGAGTATACTCTGTGCTATCCTTGGCCTCAAGGGTGTTACAGTCAGCATCCATGATAAGGACTAACGACATTCCTTATGGCACCCTTGCTTCCTTGCCTCTGTGAGCCGTCCTTCGCTGTTTTCACTACAGTGGGGACCCATGCCAAGAAACACCCTGCTTGCTTCCAGGGTGCCCTGGGTTTCTTGGGTTTCGATGGTGAGAGCGCGACATTCCCGCGCCAAAAATCAATGGACGTCCTGGGGTCTCAGGGTTGGGTTTCTTGTGGAAGGTTTCTTGTGGACTGGCCTCCTCTGTAGGCAGACCCTCAGGGTACTACCTGGGGCGGGCGACTTCCTTCGGAGCGCTCCTTCGGCGGCCGCGCCCCCTGCGCCCTCACCGCCCGTCCTTGTATAATGGATTCTGACTGTGCCGACTCGACGCCTGCCAACGGGGCGCGAATTTCTTAGCATTATGGCGGGCATGTCCCTCTACAGGAGGAATATGCAAAACTAGTCCACAAATAGCCTGGGGACGAATTTGATTAGTTCTGAACATTTTCGGCATTTTCTTTTTCCCCATATCCTAAGGATGGGGTTCTTGTTATTACTTTGACCGCGCGGAGAACGAGAGAACACCTTCCACCTTCAGGTCATCATTCTCTGACTCACTCGCATGTAGACTCACTTATATTCAGACGCACTCATACTCAGATGCACTCGCTCTTATATTCGTTTCTTATGCTCGGGATCACTCGTATGCAGACTCACTCACACTCCTGGTACTTCCGCGCTCAGACTCACACACACACATACACACACACACACGTTGCGAGGACGTCTCAGGCGAGGCTCTGGTTTCAGTACTCCCAAAGGGGGGCGCCAGGGGGTAGGTATATCACAGGCCCGTTCGTGCCCAGATTGGGGGGGTGTCTCAGGCGGTTTGCCTGTTTGGGTGCTCAACATCCTTCTCTTTCGGAGCAGTTTCCGAGGATGTCTCAGGCGAAGCGCTGGTTTTAGTACTCCCAAAGGGGGGCGCCAGGGGGTATATCACGGGCCTGTTCGTGCCCAGATTGGGGGGGTGCCTCAGGTGGTTTGCCTGTTTGGGTGCTCAACATCCTTCTCTATCGGAGCAGTTTCCGAGGATGTCTCAGGCGAGGCGCTGGTTTCAGTACTTTCAAGGGGGGGCGCCAGGGTGTACATCACGGGCCCGTTCACGCCCAGATTGGGGGGATGTCTCAGGCGATTTGCCTGTTTGGGTGCTCAACATCCTTCTCTTTCGGAGCAGGTTCCGAGGATGTCTCGGGCGAGGCGCTGGTTTCAGCATTCCCAAGGGGGGCCGTCAGGTGGTATCCCACGGGCCCGTTTGCGCCCAGATCGGGGGGATGTCTCAGGCGGTTTGCCTGTTTGGGTGCCCAATCGGTGTCCCCGGCATTCCTCTTTGCCTCGACAGGTGTTCAGAGGAAAAGAACGAGAAACAGGAGGAGGACAAGGAGGAGGAGGAAAGAAGGAGGAACCGCCTGGTTAAAGTCGTCGTAGTCGTCGGCGTCTCTCTCGGCTTCGCATTCCACATGGATTCGCGGACACTAGATATTGAAAAGGACAGTGTCTTCCACCGAAGCATGCCATCACTATGAGGTGCACATCTGGGGACCTTCGCGTCGAGTACTTGTTTTTCGTTCAAAGCTCCGCCTGTAGGGGGACACACTCTCAGCTTCTTCATCTAGCAGGGACTTCGGGCCAGCCTCGGCCAGTCACCCGGGCGGACGGGGTCGTAGTCGGTGCCCAAGGTTTCGGACCTGGCCCACGAGTGTGCGCTTCCAGCGCCCTCGTCGTTTCCGTCCAGGAGCCGAGCTTTCCAATTCTGGTGCGAGTTCCCCCTGGCCCTCACGAAGTACTTGCCCATGTCCTCAGAGGTTTTATGTAGCAGCGTGCAGCTTGCCTCGAGGTCAAACAAACCATTTGCGTCGTCCACGCCATGCGCCTCCTCAGAAACTTTCGCAAATACCCCGAGACGTCTTGACAGATATCCTGACAAATCGCCCCAGGTACCTCTCTGTGCAGGCTGGCGGCGACGATCGAAGACGAACAACAAGAGATACACATACACTTTTGGCGCTCCGCGCGGGTTTCTTGGATCCGCGCCTGGGCTGGAGGGGGGTCCAGCGCGAGTCCAAGAAATCCGCGCGGAGCGCCAAAAGTTTACGTTCATGTGTTTTCTTTCTTCTTCCAGACGCCACACTGCCCCGAACATCTCTAGAAGCTGAACGTGCGCAGGAGTGCTGCGCTGAGGCGGCAGACAGAGCCAGGCGGGCCATGGTCTCTCTCGCTTCAGCTGGCCTGCACGTTCCGCTCCCCTGCCGAGCTGGGCCCTGCAAGATGCACTGCTCGGATTGTGGCAAGCGTGGGTCGTCGTCGGCGTCACCCCAGCATACTGATACTATGTGTGCGTCGCCCCCCCCCCAGGGGCGACGCGCGCACCGAGACATCTAATAGTATATGCGTCGTGGCGGGCGCTTTCTAGCCACACCGCTCGGGAAACTATATACTACACGATGGGTGTACTAGATGTTCGGGTCGGATGCGCGCCTCCAAGGAGGACATGTAGTACTAATATGTCTCTGTGCGTTCAACGTCGCTCTGGGCGACAGTGTTCACCTGCAGCTCGCGGGCTTAGCAGGCGAGCGTGCGAAACGTGCTCTCCACCCACCCGAAGGCGAGGAGCTCTGGCTGCAATGTCTCCTTCCGTTTGTCAAGACCCCAGCGCTGATCTCCGTCCGAGTTTCGGTCGACGGCCCCTAATTCCAAGAATGGGTGAGTCGACTTGCCTGCTGTCAGCTACTCCCTGCTCGCGGAGCTTGGCCCACAGCTTGTAGACCAAGTTCGCATGCCTTCGAACTTTGCCTGTTGGAGCCCCTTGCCTGACCATGCTTGACCCGTACTCGGCGCAGTCCAGCGCGTCCTCTCAAGACGGAGCTTCAGGGCAGGGCCCCATGGGTACCTCAGCAGGAAGAGGTGGAGGCTTGGCAAACATTAAGGGCTGTATGCTGGACAACTGCGGGGAACATTGCTCGCTTGTGCCAGCTTGTGGGTCTTCACGTCGCTCTCCAGATAAAATCTAGTCGATTTGATGCACTTGGAGTGACCTTCCGATATGAATATATGCTCAAAAGCGCGCACTTCATCTGAAGCTGTCGTTGCACACGTGCCTTCCACCCCTGGGTAGATGCAACGACTCCCAAGGCTGCTGGCAAAGTTGCGGGGGCAAAGCTCGCGCGGCTCCATGCTGAAATCTCCTCCGACGACGTGTGGAGCGGCCTGCGCTTGCACAGCCGATCCTACAGACATCAACATCTTGATATTCTCCTGGGAGAGGCCCTCGGAGTCCCCGAGATTACCGAGACGCAGCGAATCGATTCACCCCTCGGGAACTGCACCCAGTGCGCCACGGCCCTCCAAGGGCTTCTAGCATGTCCAGCCTTCATATCATAGCAGCCTAAGAACTCCATGATGAGTGTAGATCGTCACCCCACCAGGCGTTCCAGAGCCAATGCCACTGTTGGCCGCAACACACCTAGATGTCCATCCGTTCTTGATGGCCCAACTCGAGGCCTCGTCAATCAAGCTGGTCCTTGTGGGCCAGTTTGCGTTCCCGCAAGAAAACTACGTGGGCCCCAGTCTTCTGAAGCCAAGGCTTTGCGAAGCCCCGTGAGGTGACGTTTGCCGTCTGTGCGACGAGCTCAAGTTTCTCAGGCCCAGAGCGCGGGGAGGGTCCTCAGACATGCGCCTAAGGTTGCGAGGCCCTTAACCGGGGATCGGCAGGCGGCACAGCATATTCAAACAGAGTGCTCGAGGGTTCGGGCTGATCCCCCCCGCGCAGGACGCCCCAGCGGCCGCTCTCAGTTCAGTTACTGGTGCCCCCAGTGGGCTGCAAGGGGGGGTCCCCTTGGACAGAGCTTCGCGCGCGCTCTCGCACGTTAGCGGGAGCGGCGGCAGCGGCAGCAGGCGGCTCAGGCGCAGACGAGGCCGCAGCTGGTGCTGATGCCGCAGCTCCCGAGCGCGACCTGCGGGTGCCCTCCTGGCCTGCTCCTGGTACTGTTCCTGCTTCGCCAGACTCCGCGTCCTCCGTCTTGCGCCTCTCCTCGGGCATGCACAGCGCGTGGTCGGCAGGGGTCTTCTTGAGCTCGTCGATCTTCTCGAGCACCTCCCCAAATAGGCCGCGAGAGATGCCGACGATGCCCTCCTGCAACTCCTCGGCCCTCTGGGATTGACAGAGTCTCAGTCCTCATGTGTGATCCCGCACTCTGTGCCCGAAACGTTGAAGCGCTCCTCAGCGTTAGAGAACTCGGTCCTGTTGAGCTTGCCATCGGCGATTTCGCGCAGACACGTAGTAATGTCATAATCCATGGATCGGGTTGACCAAAAAGGGGGTCCAGTGACAAGGGGGTGGTGCAATAGATTTGGTGCAATATATTTGTGGGGTTGCCATAGACTTGGGGCGTGCAATACATTCCGGGGCGCAGATGTATTGCTGGGTTTTCGCGTGCAATCCATTAGTTTCAGTACAATTCTCTGGCGCAATACATTTGCAATGAAGTTGCCCCACATCTCTTGCGCCACCCCCTCTCGGCTGGACCCCCTCTTGGGTCGAATGGAGCCACTGCGCGGCGGCTGCGCTGACACCTTGGATCCGCGTGCGTTGCTGTGCAGCTCGCTAGCGAATGCCCTGTGCTCCCCATCTGCCTCGTCGAGCTCCTCGGGCGAGGGGCTTGGACGCTGGCCCCCCTCTCTCGGCGACCCAGCCACGCGCCACTCCTCGAGCTGCTCGAGCTCCGCTGACCACCTCTTTCTCCGCTGGCACGGCATTCGCTGGGGGGCCTGCGCCGTCCTCTGCTGCAAGGGCTTCGGCTCTGGCGCTTGTTGTGCTGGAGCCTCTGCGGTACGACCTGGCACTGCGTGTGGCCGCCGAGCCGTCAATTCTGTGTGGCCGAGCTCGCGAGCTGCAGCAGGTCCTTCTCTCTGAGGCTCTCGCTTTGGGGCGCGGGCTGGAGACCTGGAGGTAAGGCTGGTGGTCGACTCGCCCAGCAACCCATCCGCCCCGACTCCAGATACTAGCTTGCCGCCTCCGTCCTCATGTTGGTGCTGATCTACCATCTCTGCTCGCGTTGCTCGACAGTGCTTGCGGAGGATGCTTTGTTCTTGTCGCAGGTGCAGAAACTTCCTTTCCACTTTGTCTGATTCGTAATCACTTCCGCCTTCACTGTGCTCCCATTTGTTCCACCCGCTGTGCCCGTAGCCGTCCTCCTTTCCCTTGGCAGCGCACGTCTTCGCACGTTGCGGGCAGTACTGCCAGGTCCGAAGAGGGGTGGTCTAGGGCATCGCGGCAGAGAGATTTTGGCAGATCGATTGGCTCGCTTGTGCGGCGTGCCGTTCTTAAGTTTGCACAAGCAAGGCCCTTGCCAACATGGTCTGGGCCCAGAACTGCTATGAGCAGATGAGGAGGAGGAGGAGGAGGAGGAGGAGGAGGAGGAGGAGGAGGAGGAGGAGGAGGAGGAGGAGGAGGAGGAGGAGGACCGCCGACACTTCGATTAATTCATTGGTCGAAGACGCAAGCAACCATCCAAAAACCTTCCCCCCTTCTCCGTTCTCCTTCTTCCTCGTCTTCTCTTCTCCTCTCTTCCACCTCGTCCTCGAACTCTTAGCCCCCTCATTGTCCCTCCTCCCTCCCTCCTCCTCATCCTCCTCCTCCTCCTCCTCCTCCTCCTCCTCCTCCTCCTCCTCCTCCTCCCCCTCCTCCTCCTCCCCCTCCTTCTCCTCTCCTTGGTTGCCCTTTCTATCGCCGTCGTCGTCCTCCTCCTCCTCCTCCTCTTCCCTCCCCCTCCCCCTCTGCGTCCTCCACTTGTCCGCCATCGATCTCGCAGGCGAGAGTCCGTCCAGATCCAGCTGCCTTCTGTCTCCGACGTCGCATGGCTGGCCCTTCCAGGTGCTGTGTACAGCGTAGACATGGTTATTGAAGACGCCTGCGGCGAGTTACGGCCGCCAGTCGGCTCCTCCGCGGCGGTGAGCTGGTTTCGCTCGGGCCTCCAGCGTCCTCAGGAAGGCAAGTCCGCCAGCTTGTCAAAATTTTGGCCATGGGAGGCCTGTGTCGGATCACAAGACCCACAAAAGGTGACACGGGGCGAGGCATCCGTGCGAATGTGGGGGGCGCCCTGAAGAGTTTCGATGCCGGAGGTCTCTGGGAGGGAAGTTATCCACCACGGCAAGATTCGACGGGCTCAAGATAGGCCCAGACCTTGTCGGGTATCGGCTCCCAGCCAGGCCCGGTAGCTGTGTTGATTGAGATTTGGGCCCCGAGGGGGGCCTTGGGAGCCCGTCTTTCTCCTCTTCCCCCTCCTTCACCTTCCCGCCTGAGGGCGGAGAAGGGAGAGGGCGCAGGGAGGAGGGGGGCGGCGGGAGGGAGGAGAGAGGATGGAGGCGGGATTGCGCGCGAGAGGGAGGAGGACGGAGGAGGAGGGGGGAGGAAGGAGGAATGAACACGGAGGAGGGAAGACGATGTGTTCTCCCGAGCCCCCGTCGGTGAGTGTTCATGGATCCACGAGCAAACTGCTTGTCAAAGAGAACGCCATCTCGTTCACAGAGCCGTGCGGTGATGAAATATTCTGTATTGAGGACGCCTGCGGGCCTGACGACACTCCAATTAGTGCCTGAGGCACGGTAGCGGATATGTGTATACACATGCTCGCCGTTTGTTGAAGTCATATACTCTTGGAAGACTGGGTCCTCAGGGTGGGTCGCGTGGGGTGGACACAGCCTGGGGCACATCGATCCCCAATTGCCGATTTGTCGCCGATCGGGGCTTAGGCGCCCCACCTTTCTCGGGAAAGTTCGGTTTCGCTATCGGGGGCCAGTCGCCGATCCATCAGTGACGAAGCGCCGATTCCAGGTCGATGTTTTCTCTCAGAGCCAGTCCCCATCTCGCCTTTCCGTCACATCCTAATATCTTTCCAGCACCTTCCCATTTCAAGGATCGAGGATTTTCCCTTTTCCTTCCTGTCGGGGGCGTGACGACATTGAACCAACTTGAAGCAATTTCTTACCTCATGTTTCTATTCACTTCTTCCAGCCGACGTCTGTCTGTGTGCATGCATACTCAGCTGCCTGCGGCAAGTCCCGCCACCGTGCCAGCCCAGCATTCCGGGTGGCGACTGTTCGCGGGGGCACGGGAGGCCGCCACGTGCGACGCCTCGTGTCTCCAGGCTGGGCGGACGTCGCAGCCGGGGTCTGCAAGTGTTGCCGCCCGAGCCCGAGGCGGGGCAGCAACTGTTGGCACTTGCTCCCGAGGGGGCTCGTGTGCCCCTCCTCGTCGGCCGGAGAGGCCGTCCGCGGGAAGGGAAGCCGCGGTGGCCGCCGCTCTCGCCACCGCAGGCGAGTCCTGCTCCGGTGGCAGGCCCAGGGCTCAGCTTTGCCTAAGCGGCACGCTCGGCCTGCGCGCTTCTGATCGAGTGGCGGAGCAAGGGCTGTGCGGTGGAGACCCGAGCCAGGAAACGCCCTGCTTGCCTTCAGGGTGCTCTGGGTCTCTTGTGTTTCGATGGTTCTGCTATGGCAAGCGTGACGCTCCCGCACCAGGCATCAGTGGACGTCCTGGGGTCTCAGGGTTGGGCTTCTCGTGGGAGGTTGCTTGTGGACTGGCCTCCACTGTAGGGTCCATGCCCGAGGGGCAAGCCCCGGGCCCTTGCTCGAGCGGCAAGTCCAGAGCCCCCGGCCGAGTGGTGCACTCCACTCGCGCCTCTGCTCGAGTGTGGGAGCCGGGCGTTTTAGGGTGCCTGCCCGAGTGGCAAGCCCAGGGTCCCGGCAGGAGTGGCAGGCCAAGCGTCCCTGCCCCGGTGGCACACTCAGCTCGTGTGTCCTGCTCGAGTGGCGAAGACGAGGTTGCACGGACCTGGCCCGAGTGGCAAGCCCAGGGTCCCTGCTCGAGGGGCCGACCCAGAGTCCCCGCCCAGGTGGCACACTCAGCGTGTGCTTCTGCTTCCAGGGCGGGCCCAGGCAGTGTGCCCAGAAGGCAGACAGTGAGTCTTGTAGACTGGCCTCCACTGCAGCGGGGTCCCATCCGCCGGACGCTTCCCGTCGCGCACGTCTTTCTTTTTTTGGCTCCGCCGCGCACCTGCGTGCTCCGAGCAGGCGCGCGCCCCAGGCCAGTCGCCGCGGCGCAGTCCGAGGCCGCTCCTGGCGCACGCCTTCTCCTCCTGCTCCTGCTCCTGCTCCTCCTCCTGCTGCTCCTGCTCCTCCTGCTCCTCCTCCTACTCCTCCTGTTCCTCCTGCTCCTCCTCCTCCTGCTCCTCCTCCTCCTCCTGCTCCTCCTCCTCCTGCTGCTCCTCGTCCTCCTCCTCCTGCTCCTTCTTCTCCTCCTCCTCCTCGTCCTGCTCCTCGTCCTCCTCCTCCTGCTCCGTCTCCTCCTCCTCCTCCTCCTGCTCCTCCTCCTTCTCCTTCTCCTCCTGCTCCTCCTCCTCCTGCTCCTTCTCCTCCTCCTCCTGCTCCTCCTCCTCCTCCTCCTTCTTCGTTGGTTGACGTGGCCGAGTCACTTGTGCAGCTGCTGTGACGCTAGGGGGCATCCCGGCCAGTTTTTGACACTGGACCCTTCCCGGAGGCCAGGATCTCGGTCACAGTTTCTGTGACCACCAGCTTCGCGGCCCAGCGTGCCGAGGCAAATGGGTGTGTTTGCTGCTCTGTCCGATGTCCGATGCCGGTTCTCATCGTTCCTTCACGGGTTCCATTGTGGATGCCCGTTGTTTGTCCGCTGGTGTCCTCAAGCTCCCGCTCACATCTGTTTCCCTCCAGGTCGTGCTACCGTGCGTATCCATCGGGAAGGACTGTTCCCTCCAGGTCATGCTTCGCCGCGGGTCCGGAGAAGGATCAGAGTATGTGACGGGTCGTGTTTCGGCTTGCGTCCAGGGGGAAAGGCTGCCCCCCTGGGTCGTGCTACGTCGCGTATCCAGGGGGAAGGTCTGTTCCCTTCCGGGTCGTGCTTCGTCGCGGGTCCATGGATGGATCAGAGCATGTGACGGGTCGTGTTTCGGCGCGTGCCCAGGGGGAAGGGCTGTTCCTTCCTGGTCGTGCTACGGCGCGTATCTGGGGGGAACGTGCGTGCCCACGGGCCCAGAAGAGGACCAGAGTATGTGACGCGTCGTGTTTCGGCGGGTGTCCAGGCGGAAGGGCTGCTCCTTCTGGGTCGTGCTGCGGCGCGTATCCAGGGGGAAGTGCTGTTCTTTCTAGGCCGTGCTTCGCAGCGGGTCCAGAGGAGGATCAGAGTATGTGACGGGTCGTGTTTCGGCGCGCATCCAGGAGGAAGGGCTGTTCCTTCCAGGCCGTGCTACGGCGCGCATCCAGGGGCAATGTCTGTTCCCTCCCAGTCGAGCTTAGCAGAAATCGCGTTTCGGCGCGTATCCAGGGGGAAGGATTGCTCCTCCGAGGTCGTGCTTCGCCGCTACGGCGCGTATCCAGGGGGAACGCCTGTTCCTTCCAGGTCGTGCTTCGCCGCCGGTTTGACGGGTCGTGTTTCGGCGCGCATCTGGGGGGAAGGGCTGGTCCTTCCAGGTCGTGCTGTGGCGCTCATCCAGGGGGCAGGGCCGTTTTTTATGGGTCGTGTTTCTCCGCTGGTCTAGGAGGATCAGAGTGTGTGACGGGTCGTGTTACGGCGCGCACCCAGGGTCGTGTTTCGGTGCGTGCCCAGGGGGAAGGGTTGTTCTTTCCAGGTCGTGGTACGGCGCGTGCCCAGGGCTTCTGGGATAAGGAGGACGCGGGAGGGGGGCATGTGGCGGCGGATCAGGACGAAT
>CAUYUJ010020130.1:5000-7500 GCA_963575745.1 Prorocentrum cordatum | reverse complement strand
TGTGGTGTTTGTGGTGATCATGATGGTGGTCGTGATGATGATGATGATGGTGGTGCTGATGCTGATGATGATTCTGATTATGAGTAAGGATGATGCTGATAATGCTGATGATGAGGATGATGATGATGATGATGATGATGACGATGCTGCTGATGAGGATGATGACGGGGTTGATGATGATGATGCTGATGATGCAGATTCTGCTGTTGATGTTGACGATGCTGATGATGCTGATGCTGATGATGATGCTGATGTTGATGATGATGGTGATGATGCTGATGCTGATGCTGACGATGATGATGATGATGATGATGATGATGATGATGATGATGATGATGATGATGATGATGATGATGATGATTATGATGATGATGATGATGATGATGATGATGATGATACTGCTGACGATGATGATGCTGATGATGATGATGCTGATGATTATGACGATGATGATGACGATGACGATGAGGATGATGATCATGATAATTATGCTGATGCTGATGCTGGTGCTGCTGCTGATGATGATGATGGTGATTGTGAGGCTGCTGCTGAAGATGATGATGCTGATGATGACGACGATGATGCTGATGCTGATGCTGATGCTGATGCTGATGCTGATGATGATGCTGATGCTGATGATGATGATGATGATGATGATGATGATGATGATGATGATGATGATGATGATGATGATGATGATGATGATGAGGAGGAGGAGGAGGAGGAGGAGGATGATGATAGGAGGTGGCGGAGGAGGAGGAGAACGATGATGAGGAGGAAGAAGAAGAGGGAGAGGAGGAGGAGAAGGAGGAGGAGGAGAAGAGGAGGAGGAGAAGGGGCAGGATCAGGGTGGAGGAGGAAGAGGAAGGCCATCACATGTGACAGCCTCAACTTCACTGTTGGAGGAGCCCTCGCGGAGCTCGTCTGGGCCGTCCTGGGGGCAGTTTTGGCCTCCTGTGAGGCAGCCTCGGGGTTTCTTGGCTTCAAGGGGCCGTCTTGGGGCCCTCTTTACGCTGTCGTGAGGCTTTCTTGGGGCCGCCTTGGGGCCCCTCTTGGCCGCATGGATGGGTGCCTGGGCCCGCCGAGTGGCCAAACCTTGGCGCCGTCTTGGGGCCGTCGGGGAGGGCCTTCTAAGAGGCCGTCTTGTGTCCCACGGGAGGCCCTCGTGGTCCGTCTTGGGGCCGTCTTGTCGTCTTGTCTCGTCGCTCCGTCGCCTCCCCTCTCGTTTCCTGTCCTCCCGCTTTGTCGTTTCTGCGCTTTGGGGTTGTCGTTGCGTCCCCCCTCGGCCTCGTCTTCCTCCTCCTCTCCCTCGTTCCCTCGTCGCCCTCCAAAAAAAACGAAATCCGTCGTAACGCTCGGCGGGTGAAAAAAAAAAATGGATGCCTCTTGGGCCATCGTGTTTTTTTGGGCCACCCTGGGATTCTGCTCAGGGCCTCCTGGGCCGTGTTGGAGCCACTGTGGAGGCTTCTTGGGCCGTCTGGAGCAGATGGCGGTCCGAAGTGGCGAGAGTGCGGAACCCTTTTTGATTCTCTTGTGGCACCTCTGGGCCCTCTTGGAGGAATCCTGGGCCGTCTTGGAGCCATTTTCGGCCGCCTCGGGGCCATTTGGGGCTGTCTTCGAGGCATCTTGGGACATCTTGGTGTCCTTGGTTGCCTGCATGGGCCGCCTTGGAAGCTCAAGACGCACGTCAATAGTTTTTAATCAGGGATCCTGGCCTCGGGATGGCGGCTCCACTGTTTTTTGACAAGGGATCCTGGCCTCGGGAGGAGGGGATGCATGCAGCTAGCTGCTGGTAGAGGGAGGGGGGGTCCTGGACTAAGGTTCAGAAATCAGGCGATCGCAAACATGGATCAAGGGGGCGTGGATTAGCGACGGGTCCCGTTACCATGGGGAATTGCAGATTTCCGCCGCTGGACGAGGCGGCATTGGCCGGATTTTGGGGAGGGCACCTCCTCCCGATCCATGTATGCGCGCTCCCGAGATTAAAGTTCAGAAAATCCTACCAGAGAACACTTGGCATTCTTCCACGCCTCCACGCGCCAGGGGGCACGGTGGCGGATGAACTAGGCCTTCACGGTTTCGGTGTGACAGTGTTGCATACACCATGCTTGTCTAGAGCAGGGCTGGACCCAAACACTGTTTTGCTGGACTTCGGCTGTGCTTTGTTTATCGTTTTGGCAGGGAGGTGCAGGAAAACAGGTAGAACAAAACGAAAAGCAAAACGAACACAAAACAAAAAACAACGTTTGGGTCCAGCCCTGCCATGAAGTCCTCGTGAGCTCGTGGCCCCGGTGCCTGGGGCCTGGTGGGTCTTGTACGAGTGCGTCGAGCGCGTCTCGCTGACCACCTACGCCGTGATCCGCGAGACGCGCCTGATCTGGGCCGCGCTCATCTGGACGGCAGTGTTCGGGCTCCCCCTGTCCAGGATGAGGTGGCTGGGCATGGGCGGCATCATCTGGGGAGGCTGGAAAACCGCGTAGACTTACGTCGGGCGTGTCCC
>CAUYUJ010020129.1:152829-163419 GCA_963575745.1 Prorocentrum cordatum | reverse complement strand
TCCTCCTCCTCCTCCTCCTCCTCCTCTCTACTCCTCCTCCGTCCCCCCCTCCTCCCCACTCCTCATCCGTCCTCCTTCATCCTCCCTCCCTGATCCCCGCGGGGGAAGAAAGAAGTTGGAGGAGAGGAGACGATGGAAAGATAACGGGGAGCGACCAGGGGCAAGGCGCGTCGTTGCCGCCGCCAGCGTCTCAGATCCCCTCGCGCGGTGACAAACCACGGCTGATTTTTGTTTGGCTGTTTTGGGCTCCGGGGGGGTCCTCACTTGGCCCAGGACCGTCGAACCACGACTCGGGATGAACAGCCGGTCCTGGGGAAGGGGTTCAGACCTCTTCGAGTCGGGCCGCGTCGGAGTCGGAATCGGGTCGGGTACGACAACGCCCGTGCAGGCATCGGGACGCATCGGGCCGCCGGGATGTCGGAATCGCATCGGATCGAGCCGGCAGGAATCGATACCGATTCGGATCGACCGGGTCGAAGCGGACTCTGCGAAGGGCAAGGCGTGTCGCCGTCGCCGCGGGCGTCGGCGTCGTCGGCGTCGTCGCCGCCGTCGTCTTCGACAGCGTCGTCGGCGTCGTCGTCATAGTCGCCTCCTTTCTCCTCGTCGTTGTCGTCGTCCTCCTCCTCCTCCTCCTCCTCCTCCTCCTCCTTCTCCTCCTTCTCCTCCTCCTCCGCACCACCATCCAGGGTGGGGCCGGGACACGGACAGCAACCTGGAAGCGGGCCGCACATGGTAATTCGCCGGCCCAACGGGCCCAGGGCGCGCTAAGATCTCCAGTAACTGGTTAACAATATTTCTAGTTCGCGCGCGCGGGGCCGCCCCTAGGGATCCCCGGACGAAAAGTACCCCCGCAAGTCCCGGCAAAGTCCCGGCAAGATCCCAAGCAGGTCCCCAGGTCCCGGGCTGGTCCTGGCCAGGTCCCAGCAGGCTCCCAAGAGCGCTCCAGGAGCGCTTCAAGTGGCCTCCAAGAGAGCTCAACATGGTCCGAGACGGTCCAAGAGCGATCCAAGACGCCAAAGATGGCCTCCAGACAGCCCAGAGCGCCTTCAAGACGCCCCTAAGAGACCTCCCAAGAGGGCCCACAGAGGCAGAAATTAGTGATTGTCCTGCAGTTTCTGACGGTTTTTGGCGTTCTCGCCTTTTCGGCTTACCGGCGCTCCAAGACGGCCAAAGAGGCTTCCAAGACCGCCCCAAGACGGCCCACGAAGCCTCCAAGAGTGCCCCAAGACGGCCCAAGATGGCCCCAAGACAGCTCAAGAGGAGCCCAAGACGACCCAAAAGAGCTCCAAAACGGCCCCCCCAAGAGGGGCCCAAGAAGGGGACCAGGAACCGAAAAGTCCAGCCTTCAGCCCCAAGAGGCCCCCAGGAGGCCCCAAGAGGCCCCCAAGAGGCCCCAAGGGGCTCCCAAGAGGCACCCCAAGAAGCCCCAAGAGGCCCCCAAGAGGCCCCAAGAGGCTCCAACACGGCCCCCAAGAGGCCTCAAAACTGCCTCCCAACCACGAGAGCCCAACCAACATCCGTGAGGCCTCTGACCCGCCACCCACCGCCTCCGAAAAAAGGCAGCCGCCCAACCGCACCCCATTGACAACAACACCCCGATAAACGACAGCGGCGAGGCAGTATGGGCCGGCGGAGTGAGCGAAGCGATTAAATTACAGCTTCTCTCGAGGGCCGGCGACTCCGGCAAGATGTCCACGACGCGGGGGCGCGGCGTGGACCCAGCTTGATCGCGCAAGATCGCTCCGAGAGCTTCGGAACGCGCGCGCGCGGCGCGCGTGTGCGCGCCGCGGGAGGCGCTCGGAGGCTTCTGGTGGCCCTCTGAACCCCCAGGGAGCCTTCGGGGGCCTTCCGAGGCCTTCGGGTGCCGTCGGGGGCCTTCGGAGACCTCTGGAGGCCCTCTTGGGTGCCGTCGGTCGGGGGCTCCCGGAGGCCTCCAGAGCCCCTCGGAGTCGCCCCGCGGTCCACGTCGGGCCTCGGAGCGCCGGCCGAGAGGGAGTGCCCGCAGCCCCCGGTGGAAGGGGGCGGGGCTCGGGCGGCGGCGGGGCGGCGGGAGGGAGGTCGCGCTGCGGAGCGCGAGGGGAGCTCTACTTGAGGGCAGCCTCCGACCGCTCCTCCTGCTGAGTGCCTCGGGTCGGACGACAGGGGAGGCGCCAGAGAATCGTCTGGCGGCGGAGGCGAGACAAGCTGCATGCAGCAGATGTCGCGGCCGCCCCCTCCTTTTCTCAATCCTGCCCTTTCGTCCGACCCTGTCCTTCTGCGGAGCGTTGCCCTCGACCGTCGACGACCGAGGAGGAGGAGGAGGAGGAGGAGGAGGAGGAGGAGGACGATGAGGAGGAGGACGAGGAGGAGGAGGAGGACGAGGAGGAGGAGGAGGAGGACGACGAGGAAGAGGAGGCAGAGGACGAGGAGGAAGACGAGGAGGAGGAGGACGAGGAGGAGGAGGACGAGGAGGAGGACGAGGAGGAGGAGGACGAGGAGGAGGACGAGGAGGAGGAGGTCGACATTTGTGCCATCAGCGAGGGCCTCTGCGGGTCTCTGGCGGCCTCCAGGGGTCAGGGCCAGGGGCGGCACTGGGACTTGCCACCTCCTCCAGCTTCCCCCCGCTCCTCGTCCACACTCTTTGCCAGTCCCACCCTCGCATACCCGGCTCTGTGAGACCCGCGCCCTCGGGAGCTTGCCCTCCCTCAAAGATCAAGCTTGATCCTGGATCCATTCCCTGTGCTCGAGGATCGATGATCGAGCTCTACCTTCGATATCCTTCTCCTCCTTCTCCTCCACGCTCTCCTCTATCAGCTAGCGCTTGCCACATGGCGCAATGGTGCATCCACTGGGGCAAAGGACGACTTGGCACTCTTTCCTGACTGCCTGGCGCAACCTGTGGCGGAACATATGGCGCAGCCCACGGCGCAATGGTGCACCCACTGCGGCAACGGACGATTAGGTACATTCATCAATCAACGAATGCTGCACATGCTGTTTCACATGTTGAGAAGACACACCCACTGAGGCAACGGACGAGTTAGTAAATGGTGCGTGTGTTTGTGTGCGTATATATATATATATATATGTTTATACATAGATATGTGTGTGCGTGTGTGTGTGTGTGTGTGTGTGTGTGCGTGTGTGTGTGTGTGTGTGTGTGTGTGTGCGTTATGCGTTGGGGTTGCGCCAGCCCCACACACACACGCCCTATGGCACAATGGTACGCCCGCGGGGGCAACATGATTCGGTTGATTGCGGAGGGCCTAGCGAAACCTGTGGCGCAATGCGTGGATCAAGGTGTCTGGCGCAGAATATGGCACAACCTATGGCACACCCTCTGGGACAACATGCGCTTTGGTTCACCATTGGGGGTCTATACCACCCCGCCTTGGAAACGGGAGCCCGTACCACGTCACCCGCCCCCTTCGCACTGCCCGCACCCCAGTCGGACAACAATGACGGGCTCTACAACAAGCCAAAACACCAGGTGACCTGGTACCCTACCTGGAACCACCGAGACAGTGCAAGGGAGGACTGGAGAGCGGTAATCAACCGCCTCAACAAATGTGGCCCTCACCATCGGGTGGAACGCCATCTGCGACCAGGAGTCTGGACCCCACTCCGCCAACGACCCACCTGAATTCTGCCAAGGTTTCGTACATGATCTCATCGAGGTCAATTACGACGTGCGCTGACTTTGCTGGGATAAAGGCGTACAAGTCGATTGGCACGCTGAATGGCGAACGGCAAAGGGAAGGATGCTCAGCCGCTCGGGAAGGGGACGCGGCCAGCGGACTCCTCTTGGCCTGGCAAAGACCCTTCCCGCCGTGGCCTCTCTGGCCGCTGCCCTCCCCTCCTTGCCTTCGTGGCGTTCCCACATCGTGCACCTATTCGGTGCCCCCCGCAGGCCCCCAGCCCTCGCTCGGGGCTTGCCCGCCGCCCTCTCCTCCCTGCCCTCGTGGTCTGCCCTCGTGGCTGCTTTTCATCGTGCACATGTTCAGTGCCCCCCCCCCGCAAGCCTCCAACCGCTCCAGGATTGCCTTCTTCTCACGCGCATGCGTGGGGCCCGCCAGCGCCTGAGCCAGCGCTTGGCCAGTTCACATCGTTGCCGCCCTTTCCGGGTTGGCCCTGTCACAGCAGGCTGGTCTTGCCGCCCGCTCGTGACCTTCGGGCCGCCCCTCCCGCCCGCCTTGGGGTGCCCTGCCCCGCCGCTGCCCCCCGCCCCCTGGGGCGCCGGCCTTCTGCAGGCTTAGTTCAGGCCCTGCCTGCGGCACCCCTCTGGCCCTTGCCGTGCTTCGCCGGCCGGGCGACACTCGCTCCACTGCCTGTGTCCCCCCCCTTTCTGCCTGGCTCTCCGGCCACCTCCCCACCGGCTCCCGGTGTCTGGCCGCTGCCGCTCCTTTGGTGCCTCGCCCATGCCGGTTGCTGGGCTCACCTGCTCGCTCGCGTGGCTTGCCGCCCTCCACTGGGCGTGGCCTTCCTGCCCGCCGCCGGCTGGCGTTCGGGCTCGTCGCCCCTCCCCCCTCGTTCTGCCTGCCTTGGGCCCGCCGCTCCCCCCCCCCCTTGGCGGTGCCCTATACTCCTTCTCTGCCCCGGGTGCCGCACCGCGCCCCGCCGGGCCGCCCCTCTTTCCGCGCTTTCCTTGCTCTGCCTGGTCTCGGCGCTCCCCACCGCTGCCGATGTCGGGGTTCCTCCTTCCCGTCGGCGCGTGTCGAGGTTCTGGGCGCTCGTCTCTCCCGCCCCTCTGCCGCCTTTCTTTGGCCGCTCTCGTCCTGCTCTGCCTGAGCGGTGCCACCCCGGCCTTCCGCCCCTCACGCCCGCGCCTCGCAGGCCCACAGGTCTCGGCGCTTGGACCCATCCTTGGGCCGCGCCTTGGTCCGCTGGGTCGGGTACCGCCCCCATGGCTGCCTTTCCTCTGCTACTGGTCTGTGCCGCTCGGCACTTGCTTCAGCCACATCCAGCCCTGTGCCGTCCAACATACGCCCTTGTGCCCGCGGCGCAGCGCCTGCAGCTGAGGCTGGTCCGTCCTGGCCTTCCCCATTTCCTCGCACGCGCCTCGCCGGCCCGCCAGCCTCAGCGCATTGGTTCATCCCTGGATTGTGCTCGGTCCACCGGGTTGGGCCACGCTTCATTTTCTCTTTACCACCTGCTGCAGCTCCTGGCTGCCCCCCACAGCTTCAGCTCAGCGAAGTCTGAACAGTCTGTGCCGGCGCTGCTCCCCCCGGCCCGGCGCTCCCCCCGCCGCAGCCGGCAGCTCTGAAAGGCCCGGCTTCCTCTCTTCCCGTCGCGCCGGGGCTCCTCCTCCTCCTCCTCCTCCTCCTCCTCCTCCTCCTCCTCCTCCTCCTCCTCCTCCTCCTCCTCCCCCTCCCCCTCCTCCTCCTCCTCCTCCTCCTCCTCCTCCTCCTCCTCCTCCTCCTCCTCCTCCTCCTCCTCCTCATCCTCCTTCCGTGCATTGCGGCCCTGATTTGCACACAGCGTGTCCCCTGTTGCCTATCCGCTGGAGCAGTTGCCCTGCCCAGCCGCCGACGCAACAAAAAAGTGTGTGCGTGTGTGTTGTGGGGGGGGCTGGCGCAACCCCAACGCATAGCGCAAATCAGGCGCAATCTGTGACGGAATGGTGCGCCCACTAAGGCAACGGAGGATTTGGTACATGTGGGTGTTTGGCGCAACCCAGCCTATGGCACAATGATGCACCCGCGGAGGCAACATGGTTCGGTTGGTTGCGGAGGGTCTAGCGAAACCTGTGGCGCAATGCGTGGAGCAAGGTGTCTGGCGCAGAATATGGCACAACCTATGGCACACCCTCTGGGACAACATGCACTTTGGTTCACCGTGGGGGGTCTAGAGTAACGTGTGGCACAGCCTATGGCGTAATCTGGCCGATGCCGTTCAGAGTCTCATGCCGAATTGTAGGGGGCCTGGCGCAGCCTGCAATGGTGCACCCACTGAGGCGACGGACGATTTGGTTGACTGCGAGATGTCTGGCGCCCCCGATAGCGTAATGATACACCCGTGGAGGCAACAGATGGTTAGATTGATTGTGGGGGCCTGGCGCAACCTATGGCGCAGCCTGTCTATGGGGCCATTGTGCACCCACTTAGGCAACGCACGATTTGTTTGATTGCGTGGTGTCTAGCCCAACCTCTGGTGAAATATAGGGTGCCTGGCGCACCCGATGGCGCAACCTATGGCGCACCCCCTGGGGCAACGGACGCTTTGGTTGACCGCGGAGTGTCTACCGCAACGCTCGGCACAGCATAAGACAGATGCTGTCCAGAATATCTTGGCCAGCTGATGTTACCCGGACGGCCCTCGGCGGAGAATCCCAGCCACACCTGGGAAATGAGAGGGGCTTCCTTCCTTACTGAAAGCTCCTTACAATCGCCGCACATCGTTTAAGGACTGACAGTGGGAATGTAATGCCCACGGCCGTCCGCACACGAGAGCGTTACGGAACCAGCTACCGACCGGCCCAAAGACAGGCATGAAAAGGTATCCTTGAAAAGCAACGGCTGTACATACATCGAAGCTACTACCGTGAGGAACACTACGTAAGGGACGAAGCCCACGGAGGTGCTGTCAGCACGGGAGTAGCATATGCACTCCAGAGGCATCGAGGACTCTGGGATGACTTTGCGCGCGCCCCAGGAGGGCACAGGGTCATAGCAGAGAAAACAGCGGCAGCTACTGACGCGACGGCGGCGACGACCGACAGCTGCGAGGACGAGGACGACAGACGAGCAAGCGAGCGCAGCGACGACGGGCTGCACCTCGAAGGAATGAACTGCACAACCATAAACTGCACAAACGTCAACTGCACAAACATAACTTGCATCGATCATGGAAGATGAACACATATGCATAAACAGAAAGTTCGAAGGTCTGCGCAGATTTCTTGGATCGGCGCTGGAACCCCTTCCCTGCCGCGCGGACTGCGACAGGGGCGGTGCCGCAGACGCTGCCAGGGGGATGCAGCGTGTAGCGCAGACCCGAGAAATTCGCGATAACCTTCGAAAGCTTCTGTTTATGCCGCTTGCGGCGATGAGAGAGAAGATGGGCCTTCTCCCAGTACTCGCGGGGCCCTCCCGCTTGGCACGGACAGCTTGTGCGGCTGCCAGGGCTTCGAGCCGAGAGAACAACAAATGCTGTTCCTGCGCTCCAGCAGGGCAAACGATGCTGGTCCAACATTTGTGTGCTGCCCTCCCTTCTCGTCTTCTTCCCTCCTCGTCGTCCTCCCTCCTCCTCCCTCCTCCCTCAAACTCGTCCCCCTCCTCCCTCCCAGGGGACGAAGAGAGCTAGGAGGAGGGGCAGGAACAAGAAGATGGCGGCCGAACCTGTGCACTCTCGCGCGATAACTTGCTGGGAGAAGGGCGCGGGAACGCCGAGGGGACGCACGGCGGACCAACGGGCCACCCACGACGTGGGTCCCACGTCGCACGGACCTGCTGGAGCGCGTCGAGCAGGAATTGAACGAGCAGAGGCAGTGGTTGAACCTTGCCCCCCCCGCCCCCCTTCTGGACCAGAAAACCAACGACACCACCCCACCTACGGCACCAGGGGCCTTAGGGCGTGTACCAGGACATCCGACGCGGGCTTCTGCGTGATGTGCGCTCCGGCGCCCGATGAGGGGTAGCGCAGCACGGAGGGCCTATAGGTGGGGTGGTGTCGTTTGGTTGTCGGTCGACCCTCCTGTTCCAGATCACACCCTGACTCGAGCCTAGGACAGCTCTGCGGAAGCGAACCATATCCGCCGCCTCCGCGCCGCTGGGCACGGAGCGGGCGTGCCCCCAGGTCCTCTCACTACCCTTAGGTCGGGCATGTTCTCCTACAGGCGGTTTTTGGGGCGAACCCCAAAAAGTCCAAACATGCGCATACGTATATAGCCGAACCTAGTCAAAACATCGTCCCCAGACTATTTTTTGACTATTTGTGAATACGCCTCCTGGTGGAGAGACAGGCCCGACTTAACACTACCCCATCCAAGCCTCAGGCCTCATTCCTGAGGAGTCTGTCAGGGGTTCGGAGCCTCTCGGCCCAAATCGCTCGGGGCGTTGCGCGGTCCCCCTGGGCTCGCCCGAGTGTTCCCACGCGCATTTGTCGGGCCCCAGACGGCCCGAAGACGGGCCCAGCGAGCCCCCCCGAAGCCCCCAAGACAGTCCAACAGGGCCCCGAGTCGCCGAACGATCGCTCCAAGACGCTCGAGATGGCCCCCATACGGCCCAAGAGGCCTCCAAGGCGCCCAGTGGCCTCCAAGAGGCCTCCCAAGAAGGCCCCAAGAGGTCAAAATCGTTGATGTCCTAAGGATTTTGTAGGCTTTCGGCGTTCTCTGCTTCCCGACGCTCCCAGACTGCCCCAGAGGCCCTCATGACTGCCCCAAGACGACCCAAGACGCCTCGAAGAGGGCCCCCAACCGACCCACGACGGCCCCAAGACAGGCCAAGAGGGCCCCAAAACGGCCCAAGAAGGCCCCAAGACGGCCCCCAAAGGGGCCCCAAAGAGGGATCACGAACCGAAAATCCCAGCCTTCCGCTCCAAAAGGCGCCCAGGAGCGCCCAAGAGGCCGCCAAGCGGCCCCAAGAGGGCCAAAAGAGGCAACAAGAGGCCCCCAAACGGCCCCCAAGATCCGTCCAAACTGCCTCCAAGAGGCCCCAGAGAAGTCCCCCACGAGATCCCAACGAACATCCAATAGGCTTCATACCCACAACATGGGCACGGTGGCGGGATGGGCCGAAGGCCATCAGATCAGAAAGAGCGAGCGAGTGCGGGAAGGGTGGACGGGTAGGTGCAACGAACAGGACGTGCTATGCAACGCTACAGGCGCACCTGAAAGTTGTGACTGCTACCGATGCTATGAATCAAACACCATCTTCTCAACATTCTCCACGTCGTCCTCCTCCCTCCTTGCTTCCTCGTCCCAATGCTTCCTTCTTATTCTTCCGTTCTCCTCCTTGAGCATGAACAAGACGAGCACGCGAATCAAGTGCACAAGCGCATGGCACTGGAAACCCGAATGTAACAACTCATCCCTGCATGCAAACGCTGTGAGTTGCTCGCTGTCACGAACGCGCGTCCGTGAGCCATTTGCCAGCATTTTTCCTGTCGCGCGACGACATATCTACAGGACACGTTGGGACTGAGCAAGCTCGTAGTCTTGGACGGCAGTAGTATCTCGATGAGCACGAACTCACGCCAGCGCGGTGGGGACACATGAGGCGGCATGACGAAGAGTGAAGTCGAAGACTTCGTAGAAACAACGGGTGACCGGATTCAAATAGCATGTCAGACAAGCGTGCCCTACGCAGGCTCAATGGGCAGGCATCCATAGCAGCGTCCCAAGCACATCACCCCGTAAGGCACTCATCTTCGTGTCCTGTGCAGGCAGGCCAAGCACTGCAAGGGATGGCATTTCATGGAGAACGAACGGGAGGGTGGCGACACACCGTACCAAACAAAACACTGAAAGCCTGGACATACCTAATGTCCAGATTGTCGAGGAGAGTCAACATCAGAGCAGGATGTGCACCCTATTCCCCCCTCGTTCCCCCCTTTCCTTCCCCTCATCATTCTACTCCTGCTTATCACTCCTCCTCCCTCCTCATCGTCCTCCCTCTAACCTCGTCCTTCCTAGGCCGTTCCCCCCCGCTACTCCAGCTCGCCCTCATCCTCACTGCTCCTCGTCCTCCTCCCTCCTCCCTCCTCTGCCCTCCTGCCCCCCTCCGTCGGCCTTGGCCCCACACCAGGCTCTTTGTTCGATCGGAACACTACTACAGAGCGGGACCCGTTCGCTCCTCTTCCCACGCCCTAATCCGATTTCTTTCGGCCTGTCAGCGGCAACTTGTCGTGTATTGCCGATACTGATGCCGGTGCCTCCCTCTGGCCCCAACCCCTGCCCTCCTCCCCTCCCCATCCCCTCCCGCCGGATCGACCAGGAGGGGATATCTTCTTGGGGCCTCGGGACACCTCGCTGGGTGGCCTTCTGGAGCCTCCAGGGGGGCCTCGCGGGGGGCGGTCTCCCAGAACCTCTGGAGGCCTCGCGGGGTCGCCTCCGGAAGCTTCCAGGGCCCCTCTCGGGGTGGCCTGCAGGAGCTTGCTGCAGCACTCTGGGGCGTCCTGTGGCCTCGTTGCGGCCTCCTGGCTCTTGCGGTCTCCGGAGACTTCTTCCTCCTCGTGCCCCCCCCTCTCCTCGAGCAGAGGAGAAAGGGAGGTGAGGGGGGAGGAGCGAAGGGAGGAGCGGAGGGGGAGGCGGAGAAGGAGGAAGGAGAAAGGAGGGATGATCGGAGGGATGAGCGGTGGGGAGGAGAAGGAAGGAGTACGGAGGAGGAGTAAAGATGAGGAGGAGGAGAAGGAGAAGGAGGAAGAGGAGGAGGAGTAGGAGGAGGAAGAGGAGGAGGCGGAGGAGGAGGAGAGGGAGGATTGTGCTGGATCCTGCTGGCCTGACCTCCGAAATTGCGAATCACGCGTAGCGGCGGCGATGGAAGCTTCCCCTACCCCAGGCCGTACCTGGGCGACAGGGTTCGGCTTTGCACATGTGGCTCTGTAAAGGGCCGACTCTTCGCGAGCCTGCTGCGCACGCCTGCGCCCTTCTCGCGCGAGCTGATCGCATCGCTG
>CAUYUJ010020129.1:127829-147829 GCA_963575745.1 Prorocentrum cordatum | reverse complement strand
GTACTCAACATAAATATTCCAATTGAAATCATCCACAGAAGGGTTCCGAGTGAAATACAAGAAAGGGAATACATTTCGTCCGAATCGAATCGCACTGAATCGGGATTGGCATGCAACCACCACGTGCTGGCATTGCACTGGCATCGGCGCGGACTTGCATAGAATTGGCAGAGCAGCGGCATGTTGACCTCCTCCACAGAAGGCTCCGAGTGAAATCCTCCATTGCAGGATTCTTAGTTCAATTACCCACAAAAGGATTACTAGTGGAATATAGAAGGCAAGAGATTCATTGGTGCCCCTTGGTGTTGCATTTGCTTTGCGCTGGCAAAGCGCCTCCATAACAGGATTCCCAGCTCAGTCTTCCACAGAAGGATTACGATTGCAAGATAGAAGAAAGGATTCAGTGGTGCCCCCTGGCATTGCATAGGCCTTGCGCTGACACAGCGCCGGCATAGCACAGGCATTGCCTTGGATTTGGCTTGGCACTGCATGTCTCTTGAAACCCTTCATACAGGGATACTTGTTGAACCTCTCCGCAGAAGGACTCTTGCTGAAACCCTGAGCCTCTATAGTAGGATTCCAAAGTCAATCATCCATAGATGGGTTTCTACTGGAATATAAAAAAAGAAAAAAATCATTGGTGCCCCTTGGCATTGTATTGGCCCTCCGCTGGTAAAGCGCTGGCACAGCACACGGGTTGCCCTGGAATCGACTTGGCACTGCATCCCGCTCGAAGTCCATCATCCAAAAAGATGCCTGCCCAACTTCTCCAAACATGATCGACCCACGAACCCGGAAAGGAATACATAACTGTAAAGCATGGCGGGCAAATGCGATTGGGAGACACCCAGACACCTGATTGGGAGACGGGCAAATGCAATGCTGAAAATATCGATCTTGATGTACCGTGCCGAGGGCTGTGCTGTGCTGCGCCGTGCTGAATTGCGATGTGCCATGCCGCGATTGTGTTCTATCGTTGTGGATCGAGTCTTCCTTTGCATCCGAATCCTGACCGAATTGATCTGGAACTTAAGCTCGAGCTGCCTCAGCACATAGTAGCTGCCCCAAAGCTAATTGACAGGGGGACATGTTGATGAGGAGGACGCGCCGCGGCACGTCCCAAGGGACGCGCCAGGCGACGTGTCAGGGGACGTGCCATGGGGGCGCACCGCGAGACCTGCCAAGAGACGCGCTACGGAACGTGCCAATGGACGTGCCACGGGACGTGCCAGGGGACGCGCCGCGCGACGTGCCAGGGGGACTCGCCACAGAACGTGCCAAGGAACGCGCCAAGTTACAATGCTGAGTGTATCGATCTTGATGTACCGTGCCGACGGCTGTGCTGTGCTGGGCCGTGCTGAACTGCGATGTGCCATGCCGCGATTGTGCTCGATATAGCGTTGTGGATCGAGTCCTCCCTGGCATCCGAGTCATCACCGAACTGATCTGGATCGTAAGCTCGAGCTGCCTGAGCAGATGGTAGCTGCCCCAGAACTAATCGACAGAGGGAACATGCCAAGAGGACGCGCCGCGGAACGCCCCAAGGGACGCGCCAGGCGACGTGCCAGGGGACGTGCCATGGGCACGCACCGCGGGACGTGCCAAGGGGACGCGCCACGGAACGTGCCAATGGACGTGCACCGCGCGACGTGCCAGGGGGACTCGCCACGGGAAGCTCCGCGGAACGTGCCAGGCAACACGCCAAGCTGCAATGCTAAGGGTATCGATATTGATGTACTGTGCCGAGGGCTGTGCTGTGCCTGGGCGACCCGGACACGTGAAAACACGCGTTTCGCTCAAGACGTTGTCAGCACATCCTCATGCTAGACATCCGCCTGGGCAACCTGGACACGTGCAAACAAACGTCTCGCTCGAGACATCCTCAACAAATCCTCATGCTAGACATCCGCCTGGGCGACCTGGACACGTAAAAAGAAGTGTCTGGTTCGAGACACCCCCAACAAAACCTCATGCTAGACATCTGCCTGGGCAACCTGGAGGCGTGAAAACCAAGCGTCTCGCTCGAGACATCCTCAAGACCTGGGCACGTGAAACCAATCATTTCACTTGAGAGATCCTCTGAATTCTGGTCCCCAGGAGAGGACAATCTAGAACACAAAAAAAAACATTTCGCTCGAGACATCCTTAACAAATTCTGAACAACAAGCGTTTCGCTAGGGACATCCTGAATTTCTAATTCGCCGGCCCTCTTCCCAGTCGTTATTTATCGCAAAAGAAATCCGCCGGCCCTCTTCCCGTCAAAACCGGGGAGAAACAAACTAAAAGAGAATCGTGGGCCTGAAGCCCTTCCCGGGAAATAAGGTCCAACTGAACTCCTCCATAGCAGGATTTCTGGTTCAGTCCTCCACAGAAGGACTACTATTGCAATCTGTTTTCAAAAATTCAGCGGTGCCCCTGGGCATTGCATTGGACTTGCGCTGACACAGCGCTGGCATAGCACAGGCAATGCCTTGGAATCGACTTGGCTCTGCATTTCTATTGAAGCCCTTCTACAGAAACCTTCTATAATAGGATTGCTAGTTCAATCATCCACAGAAGGGCCTCTATTGAACTATAGAAGAGAAGGATTCTCTGGTGCCCCTTGGCATTGCTTCGGCCTTGCGCTGGCAAAGCGCTAGCACAGCACATCCATTGCCTTCGATTTGCGGTGGCATGCAATGCCCTTGAAACCCTGCATAGAAGGAATCTAATTATATTCCTCCGCAGAAGGCTCTTACCGAAACCCCCAAAGCAGGATTCCTGGTTCAATCATCCACAAAAGGATTTCTATTGAAATATGGAACAACGATTCACTTGTGTCTCTTGGCGTTGCATGGCCTTGCGCTGGCAAGGCACTGGCATAGCACAAGCATTGCCTTGGACGCGAATTGCATTGCATTCATCTTGAAGTCCTTCATCAGAGGACTCCTAATGCATTCCTCCTCAGATGGCTCCAACCGAAATCCCGCATAGCAGGAGTCTTATTCAATCATCCACAGCAGGATTTCTATTGAAATGTCGAAGGGTAAAACAAGGTTCATTCATTTCGCGTTGGATAGCGTTGAATGGGGATTGACAGTGAGGTGACCAAGTGCTGACGTTGCACTGGCATTGTGCTGGCGACGCATTGGCATGGACATAGCGTAGAATTGCATAGAATTGGTGTTCCTTGGCATTGCATTGGCCTTGCGCTGGCAAAGAGCTAGCGTAGCACTTGCATTCAGTAGCATTGGACTCCTATTGTTGAAACCCTCCCAAAACATGATGGACCCACGAACCCGGAAAGGGATATAGACATGTGGAGCATGGACACGTTTTCATGATACCCAACTGGGCAACACCTCACGAAACATCCCACGAGACACCTCACGAAACAGCCCACGAGACACCTCACGAAACATTCCACGAGACACCTCACGAAACATTTCACGAGACACCCCGCGAAACATTCCACGAGACACCCCACGAAACATTCCACGACGACAGGCAACCACTCAACCAAGGCGGTGTGGTCGTGCTGGGGAGTGGTCGTGCTGGGGTGTGGTCGTGCTGGGGGGTGGTCGTGCTGGGGGGTGGTCGTGCTGGGGGGGTGGTCGTGCTGGGGGGTGGTCGTGCTGGGGCGTGGTCGTGCTGGGGCGTGGTCGTGCTGGGGCGTGGTCGTGCTGGGGTGTGGTCGTGCTGTGGTGAGGTCGTGCTGGGGTGTGGTCGTGCTGGGGTGTGGTCTTGCTGGGGTGGGGGTGCTGGGGTGGGGTCGTGCTGGGGTGGGGTCCTGCTGGGGTGTGGTCGTGCTGGGGTGTGGTCGTGCTGGGGTGGGGTCGTGCTGGGGTGGGGTCGTGCTGGGGTGTGGTCGTGCTGGGGTGTGGTCGTGCTGGGGTGTGGTCGTGCTGGGGCGTGGTCGTGCTGGGGTGGGGTCGTGCTGGGGTGGGGTCGTGCTGGGGTGTGGTCGTGCTGGGGTGGTCCGCACCCTGTGATTTATCGATCGGGTCGTGCTGGGGTGTGGGTGCGTGCTGGGGTGTGTCGTCGTGCTGGGGTGTGGTCGTGCTGGGGTGTGGTCGTGCTGGGGTGTGGTCGTGCTGGGGCGTGGTCGTGCTGGGGCGTGGTCGTGCTGGGGTGTGGTCGTGCTGGGGTGTGGTCGTGCTGAGGTGTCCCGCACCCTGTGATTTATCGATCGGGATTTCAAAAACAAGCGTTTCGCTCGAGACATCCTCAAACATAATTTCGCCGGCCTCCTTCGACCTCGATATTTATCAGGGAAAAATTTCGCCGGCCTCCTTCAAGTTGGGCACGGGGGACTATGTTTACATACTAAAAGAGAACCCTGGGCCTGAGCCCTTTCCGGGAAAAAGATTCCTATTGGAAGCCCTCCGCATACTGATTCCTATTTGAAGCCTCCACAGGAAGGTAGCACAGCCTTTGGTGTCCCTTGGCGTTGCGATGGGCCTTGCGCTGGCAAAAAGCTGGCACGGCACTGCCAGTGCCTTGGCACTGTCTTGGCGTTGCGTTGATATTCACATTCTACAGAGAATCCGCATCGAAACCCTCCACGAAAGGATTTCTCTGAACATCCTCCACAGAAATATTCTTATCGAACCCGTTGAAACCCTCCACACAAGGACTCCTACGAAATCCTCCGCGCAAGGATTCTTCTGGAGACGCCCGCAGAACGATTCCGATTGGAATCCTCCGCAGCAGAGTTCCGATTGAAATCCTTCACAGAAGGATTTCTATCAAAATCCTCCATATAATAATTTCCATTGAAATCCTTCACATAAGGATTCCTACTGGGATTCGAAACAAGAAGGGTTGCTACTGAAATCATCGACATCATGATTCCTATTGAAATCCTCTATAAAAGGATTCCACTTGAAACCGTCCACAGTGGGGATTCCCGTTGAAGTGCACAAGAGAAACGACTCATCGCGTTCGCATTGAACTGCCATTGAATCCGAATTGGCATTGTGGTTGCTCAGCATCTTGGCCCAGGAAAGGCGCAGTCCGAATTCGCGCTTTTGTGCTTCGCGCGATGTCGTCGAGCAGCGCCGCGAGGCGCGGGGGGGTGCTGCTGGTCAGGAGCACGTCGTCGACGAAGCAAAGGTTGGTGAGACCGGCGGTGGTGGTGAACACCAGCTGGGCCCCTGGCCCTTCTTTTGTCGTTCGGAGATTAGACGCCAAGATGTGCTGCAGAAGAGTGTTGACGAGGAGATGCCCCGTTCAGAACAGGCTGAATGGCGGGGTGGTAGTTCTCAGGAAGTGCGAAATCTTAGGGATCGATCTCCGCGGCATCGGTGCTCTTCAAGCTGGCCGGCGGCGGGGCGTTGAACTGTATAATCGTCCTGTAGAATTGAAGAAGTGCACGTCTGAGTTTTCCCGCGTCCTCTTCCAGCATCTCTGGTCGGAGGCCCTCGGTGCCGGGTGCCTTGCCAACGCGAAGCCCGCTTATCGCATCGTCCAACTCTGTTCTTGCGGAAGGTGAGAGGTCGTCGTCGGCCTGCTCCTGCTGCGTGGTTCTGCGTCAAGGTGCTCGAACATTTTTGTGAATACATCTGCAAGTTCCTGCCGACTCGTGCGTTTAACGCCGTTTGTGTCCGCCATGTGCGTGATGGGAGCCCGCTTCCTGCGTGTGTTGATGCGCGCGGTGGTCATCAAGTCCCTGAACTGCTCGAGCACGCGTCCTTGGCCCCGTCGCGTCCTCCACCTTTGTGTGCGGATCTCTTGCTGCATGAGTTTGCTCAGATGCGCTCGGGTCTGGTAGTCGTCATTGGGAGTCTGGCGTCGTTGTGCCAGTGGCTCTACGGCACTGCTGGCACCATCTGCGTCGATATCAACTTGTTGGAAGTGCTCGCTCTGACATTGTGGGTCGGATTCGGGAGCGGCAAAGAGGGGGGCGTCAAAGAGGGGGGGTGCAAATCATGACCGGCGGCATGTGCGCGGCCCAGCGCGGGGGCCAGGGACGTAATGAAATAAGAAGAGGCGCCATGAAATCTGGGGAAATATCATGGTCCACGCCATGATATCCACCCCCCCTAGTCATCACCCCCCTCTTTGCCGCCCCCGACGGATGGCAACCCCTTGGAATGCAGCCGTGGACGCCGGTGCTCATGGTCGACGCTTGTGTGGAACGACTTGTCCGGTCAGCGGTCGACGTGGCGAGGGCCGGCGCTGTCGTCGCTCGTCGTCGTGCCACGGCCCCGGGGCCGCAGGCGACCCGAGAAGGGGAGGGGGAGGAGGAGGAGGAGGAGGAGGAGGAGGAGGAGGAGGAGGAGGAGGAGGAGGAGGAGGAGGAGGAGGCGGAGTAGGAGGAGGAGGAGGAGGACGAGAGGAGAGGTGAGGGAGGGCGGGAGGGCACCTTGTGGTCGGATCCCAGGTCGGTCGCGTTGTTGGCCTCGGCGTGCCTGCGATGTCGGAAACGCCTGCGGCCCAACACGCTGTTGTCGGGTTGCTTCTGCTCGTCGCCGCTGGTGTACGTGGTCTGCTTGTGCGCCGGCTTGCGGAACAGTGCCTGCTGCAACAGCCAGATCCTCCTGGGTAGCCCAATGTCATGGCCAGGTGCCCCTCGAACTTATGATCCCATGTCCATGGCGGCTACCACTTCTGGAGGTGACGTCGTCGTCGTCGTCGTCGTCGTCGTCGAGCGGCAGCGCCCCCGGGGGTGGGCGATCGCGCTCGGTGGAGGCGGCGGCCCGGCCCAGGCAGCCGGCGGCTCGGCCCCGAGCTCGAGGCGAGGGGCCACCGTGGACCTCTCGAGCTCACCTGAGATCACCGGCGGCGACGATAGGAGGAGGAGGAGGAGGAGGAGGAGGAGGAGGAGGAGGAGGAGGAGGAGGAGGAGGAGGAGGAGTAGCCCAGGGGCGGGCATGAGACGCATGCGCCCAGGAGCCTCCTCGAAGACATGGCTCGTCGGCGCCCCTGGATACAGTCGGGGCCTTGACCCAAGGAACCCCAAATAAGGAACGGCGCCCCATTTTTCCATAAGTTAAACTTCGATTTCCCATCGAAACGTAAGGAAAACCTGAGGCAAACTGTGAAACGCTCAAGGAACGCGGAGCCCCTCCCAAACGACACGGGTTCCTTCTTCAGGGCCCCGACTGCAGGGGCGAACAGCCCAGGGGCGGGCATGACACGCATGGCGCCCAGGAGCCTCCTCGAAGACGTGGCTCGTCGGCGCCCCTGGATGCATGTGTTGCACCCCCCCTGGGCCATTCGCCCCCGTCGTCGCCTCTGGGATCATGGCGCCTCTATTTCTGCCTCGACCGGGGCGTTTTTTTCCCGCCCCGCTTCGGGCCGCAGAGCCCCCACGGGCCGATGCGCTCCTCCTCCTCCTCCTCCTCCTCCTCCTCCTCCTCCTCCTCCTCCTCGGAAGCTGGGGCCCTGAGGCCCCGGTCGCGCTGCGCGGCGGACCTCCAGGTCTCTTGCCCGTGGCCCGCTTGAGATTCCCCTCGTCGTTCTGCCTTCTGGCGGTCTGGGGGCCCGGGGCCCGCCTCCGGGGGCCGGAGGCGGGCCAAAAATCGGGGGGCGTCCAAGAGAGGGGGGGGGGCCGCAAGTCATGGCTGGCGGCACGTGCGCGGCCCAAGGGGTAGGCGGGGACGTACTGAAATGAGAAGAGGCGCCACGAAATCTGGGGAGGCATCATGGCCCCCGCCTTGATATCCACATATCTCCCTGGTCATCACCCCCCCCTCGCTGCCGCCCCCGAAATCAAACGCTGGCGCCGCCTCGACCTGTCCAAGCCCTGATGGTCCGCTACCGAAAATTTCCGGTAGCGCTCCGCAGAGATCGGTCGCTACCGAAATACCGAAATGTAGCGCCCAGTACCGGGATCAGAGCGTTCTGAAACCCGCTATTTCCACGCCCTCAAACGAAGATCCGGTCGCTACCGAAATTCAAATTCGGGGTGCGTCGAAATCGCTACCGAAAATCTCCGGTGCCAGACCATCTGGGAGCCGCCGGATGCTCGGGGAGGCGGAAGTCCTGGGGCCCCAGCGACGTGCAGCAGAGCAGCGGCTGGCCCTCCTCCGCCTGGCGCTCGCGCGTCGACGCGTCGACGCGAGGGGGAGGACGCGGAGGAGGAGGAAGAGGGAGGGAGGACGAGGAGGAGGAGGAGGAGGAGGAGGAGGAGGAGGAGGAGGAATAGGAGCAGGAGGGTGGCCGCAGGACAAATATAGATGGGGGATGAACAGCGGGTGCAGGCCCCTCCTCTCCCTGCTCGTTCTCCTCCTTCTCGCCCTCCGCATCCCGCTTCCCTCCCTTTTTTGACCTCTTCGTCCACATTCACGTACCCTGCTCGCCCGAATTACCCTGCACGCATGAAGTCACGCATGGGAGATTAGCAGTCAGGAGATTCTGTGTCCACAATTCGCATAAATTTGCTCAGGCCTCCACGGGCTCAAACGCTCACGCACGTACATTCTCACACGCACACGCACACACCTGCATATACACAAATGTGCTCCTCCTCCAGCGCTGCGAAAGTCACGAACGCGTGCAAAATGGCGAAACACACTTACACTTACACTTACACTTACACTTACACTTACACTTACACTTACACTTACACTTACACTTACACTTACACTTACACTTACACTCACACTTACACTTGCACTTGCACTTACACTTACAATTACACTTACACTTACACTTGCACTTGCACTTGCACTTGCACTTGCACTTGCACTTGCACTTGCACTTACACTTACACTCACAATTACACTTACACTTACACTTACACACACAAACACACACACATACACCACACACACGCACACATGGCTCAAATGCATATATTGGTTGCATTCCCTGGTCGGGTGTCGCATACGAACCAAATGCCCACCTACCATCTTTCCGTACTTACGCCAGGCTGACAGCCGATTATCACGTGCTGCATGCAGGCTGCTTGACAGTCAGTCTCGTGCGGCCGCGCACACAGGATCCATCCAAATAGCATGATAACTAGCAAGAGACCAAAAGGTTCAAAACAGGCACGCCGACCTCGCGCCTGCCTTTTCCCAGTGACAGTGGTGAGAATATGTCCTGGGTTGAAGGCGCGGATTTCAATCATCCCATCCCGCAATTGTGCATACCGATTCCAGACAGGAAGCCATCGGGCTGGCCAGGGGCCCGACCATGCTATCTACGTTGTTACTGCTTGCTTGCAGTGATTCTAAACAGTATCCCTCCGAAATCCACATCCTCGATGCTGCTTGACGGTGAACGCGCAACCAACCCTAATGACCGAGGTAGCCCATAGCTGTGAGCAGGGCACCAGCTTTCAAAAGGCCAGCTATCAGACGTCGAAATTCGCAATTGAATGTGGCACGTGTGCCGGCAAGTCTTCGAACATGAACATGGTGGGAGGCCCCCTCCGGCCACCTCTGCAGGCTTCCACTGCTGGCGGCCACTCTCATTCCCAGGAGAATTGATCAGAAGGAGGATTCCGAGGCGTGCGAACTCTGCACACTTCTTTTTCGAGCGGCAAGGACACAACCACAACCTACACCATTTCATATTCGATTTGGCGTATCCGTGCGCTGTGTTGCAGCCGCTGCTGCAGGTACAGAACACAACGCCCATACGCTTAGACCGATCCTGGGAGCCCAAAATGCATGCACCGATCATGGGTGCAGGATGGCCCTGGCCCTAAATCTAAATATTCTGAATTAAATGTGCCCTGCGCGTTTTTTTGTTTTACAGTTTTTAGCTCGGCGTGTTGAAAAAACATGATGGACCCACGAACCCGGAAAGGGATATAGACATGTGGAGCATGGACACGTTTTCATGATACCCAACTGGGCAACACCTCACGAAACATCCCACGAGACACCTCACGAAACAGCCCACGAGACACCTCACGAAACATTCCACGAGACACCTCACGAAACATTTCACGAGACACCCCGCGAAACATTCCACGAGACACCCCACGAAACATTCCACGACGACAGGCAACCACTCAACCAAGGCGGTGTGGTCGTGCTGGGGTGTGGTCGTGCTGGGGTGTGGTCGTGCTGGGGGTGGTCGTGCTGGGGGTGGTCGTGCTGTGGTCGTGCTGGGGGGGTGGTCGTGCTGGGGGGTGGTCGTGCTGGGGCGTGGTCGTGCTGGGGCGTGGTCGTGCTGGGGCGTGGTCGTGCTGGGGCGTGGTCGTGCTGGGGCGTGGTCGTGCTGGGGTGTGGTCGTGCTGTGGTAAGGTCGTGCTGGGGTGCGGTCGTGCTGGGGTGTGGTCTTGCTGGGGTCTTGCTGGGGTGGGGTCGTGCTGGTGTGTCGTGCTGGGGTGTGGTCGTGCGTGGGGTCGTGCGGGGTGGGGTCGTGCTGGGGGAGTGGTCGTGCTGGGGTGTGGTCGTGGTGGGGGTGGTCGTGCTGGGGCGTGGTCGTGCTGGGGTGGGGTCGGCTGGGGGGGTCGTGCTGGGGTGGGTTCGTGCTGGGGTGCTCCGCACCCTGTGATTTATCGTCGGTCGTGCTGGGGTGTGGTCGTGCTGGGGTGTGGTCGTGTGGTCGTGCTGGGGTGTGGTCGTGCTGGGGTGGTCGTGCTGGGGGTGGTCGTGCTGGGGGGTGGGGTGGTCGTGCTGGGGGTGGTCGTGCTGGGGCGTGGTCGTGCTGGGGCGTGGTCGTGCTGGGGCGTGGTCGTGCTGGGGTGTGGTCGTGCTGTGGTGAGGTCGTGCTGGGGTGTGGTCGTGCTGGGGTGTGGTCTTGCTGGGGTAGGGTCGTGCTGGGGTCGGGTCGTGCTGGGGTGTGGTCGTGCTGGGGTATGGTCGTGCTGGGGTGGGGTCGTGCTGGGGTGGGGTCGTGCTGGGGTCTGGTCGTGCTGGGGTGTGGTCGTGCTGGGGTATGGTCGTGCTAGGGTGGGGTCGTGCATTTCGCTCGAGACATCCTGCCAAAATTCCAGGAAATCGTACAAAAACAAAGGAATTAGTCGAGACATCATCGAAATTCCTTCGCGCGGGGCGCTTTTCCGCGTCGCGGTCGGCTCTGCAAAACAAGCGTTTCGCTCGAGACATCCTCGGCAAACTCTGCGGAGCAAGCGTTTCGCTCGAGACATCCTCAACACACGAAAAAGTGGCCCGCACCCTGTGATTTATCGATCGGGATTTCAAAAACAAGCGTTTCGCTCGAGACATCCTCAAATTTTAATTCGCCGGCCTCCTTCGACCTCGTTATTTATCAGGGAAAAAATTCGCCGGCCTCCCTCAAGTTGGCACCGGGGGACAGGTTTACCTACTAAAAGAGAACCCTGGGCCGATGCCCTTTCCGGGAACATGTGTCCATGCGCTTCTAGGTCCCAGCCAGGAATTACAAACGCTACCTATCCAGGTGAAGGGCCCAACCATATGCGATTATGAATATCGCCGTTGTGGGGTATCGCCTTCGGTGGAGTTCCTTACGGGACCACGAAGCGTGTAAATGGTGTCCCGAAGTAGGAGCGGGGACGCATGCGGGCGCAGCCACTGGGGCCTTCGGTGCAGCTCCCTATGGGGCCACGAAGCGCCGAACTGGGGGGCGCCGGACGCATTTGGTCATGCCACAGGGGCCTTCGGTGGAGCTCCCCATGGGGCCACGAAGCGCCGTACTGGGTGGCGCGGGGCGCATTTGGTCACAGCCACTGGGGCCTTCGGTGGAGCTCCCTATGGGGCCACGAAGCACCGTATTGGGTGGCGCCTGGTGCATGCGCTCACAACCACTGGAGCTTTCGGTAAGGGTTATATGAGGCTACGGAACACTGTGCTGGGTGGCGCGGGGTGCATGTGGCCACAGCCACTGGGGCCTTCGGTGGAGCTCCCAGTGGGGCCACGGAACGCATTACTGGGTGGCGCGGGACGCATGTGGTCGCAACCACATGGGCTTTCGGTGGAGCTCCGTGTGGGGTCACCAAACGCCGAACTGGGTGGTGCGGGGCGCATGTGGTCACAGCCGCTGGGGCCCTCGGTGGAGCTCACTATGGGGCCAGACGCTGGTGGTTGGGGCCTGAGGTCAAGCTCCCTTTGGGGCCACAGAACGCCAAACCGGGTGGCGCGGGACGCACGTGGTGACAGCCAGTGGAGTCTTCGGTGGAGCTCCCTATGGAGCCACGAAGCGACGTGCTGGGTGGCGCGGGACGCATGTGCTCACAGCCACTGGGACCTTCGGTGGAGTTCCCTTTGGGGCCACGAAACGCCGTACTGGGTGGCGCGGGACGCATGTGGTCACAGCCATTGGGGCCTTCGGTGGAATTCCCTATGAGGCCACGAAGCGTGTGAGAGGCGTGCCGGGATTGGGTGCGGAAGGCTGAGGCAGGGATTGGAGGAGGGAGGGGGGGAGGAGGACGGAGTGAGGGATGCGGCGCGCTGTCTCTTCAACATGATGGACCCACGAACCCGGAAAGGGATATAGACATGTGGAGCATGGGCACGTTTTCACGATACCCAACGGGGCAACACCTCACGAAACATCCCACGAGACACCTCACGAAACATCCCACGAGACACCTCACGAAACATTCCGCGAGACACCTCACGAAACATTCCAGGAGACACCCCGCGAAACATTCCACGAGACACCCCACGAAACATTCCACGACGACAGGCAACCACTCAACCAAGGCGGTGTGGTCGTGCTGGGGAGTGGTCGTGCTGGGGTGTGGTCGTGCTGGGGGGTGGTCGTGCTGGGGTGTGGTCGTGCTGGGGGGGTGGTCGTGCTGGGGGGTGGTTGTGCTGGGGCGTGGTCGTGCTGGGGCGTGGTCGTGCTGGGGCGTGGTCGTGCTGGGGTGTGGTCGTGCTGTGGTGAGGTCGTGCTGGGGTGTGGTCGTGCTGGGGTGTGGTCTTGCTGGGGTGGGGTCGTGCTGGGGTGGGGTCGTGCTGGGGTGGGGTCGTGCTGGGGTGTGGTCGTGCTGGGGTGTGGTCGTGCTGGGGTGTGGTCGTGCTGGGGTGTGGTCGTGCTGGGGAGTGGTCGTGCTGGGGTGTGGTCGTGCTGGGGGGTGGTCGTGCTGGGGGGTGGTCGTGCTGGGGGGGTGGTCGTGCTGGGAGGTGGTCGTGCTGGGGCGTGGTCGTGCTGGGGCGGGGTCGTGCTGGGGCGTGGTCGTGCTGGGGTGTGGTCGTGCTGTGGTGAGGTCGTGCTGGAGTGTGGTCGTGCTGGGGTGTGGTCTTGCTGGGGTAGGGTCCGTTGATGGGGTCGGGTCGTGCTGGGGTGTGGTCGTGCTGGGTATGGTCGTGCTGGGGTGGGGTCGTGCTGGGGTGTGGTCGTGCTGGGGTGTGGTCGTGCTGGGGCGTGGTCGTGCTAGGGTGGGGTCGTGCTGGGGTGGGGTCGTGCTGGGGTGTGGTCGTGCTGGGGTGGTCCGCACCCTGTGATTTATCGATCGGGTCGTGCTGGGGTGTGGTCGTGCTGGGGTGTGGTCGTGCTGGGGTGTGGTCGTGCTGGGGTGTGGTCGTGCTGGGGTGTGGTCGTGCTGGGGCGTGGTCGTGCTGCGGCGTGGTCGTGCTGGGGTGGGGTCGTGCTAGGGTGTGGTCGTGCTCGGGGTGTGGTCGTGCTGGCGTTGTGGTCGTGTGCTGTGGTGAGGTCGTGCTGGGGTGTGGTCGTGCTGGGGTGTGGTCTTGCTGGGGTAGGGTCGTGCTGGGGTCGGGTCGTGCTGGGGTGTGGTCGTGCTGGGGTATGGTCGTGATGGGGTGGGGTCGTGCTGGGGTGGGGTCGTGCTGGGGTCTGGTCGTGCTGGGGTGTGGTCGTGCTGGGGTATGGTCGTGCTAGGGTGGGGTCGTGCATTTCGCTCAAGACATCCTGCCAAAATTCCAGGAAATCGTACAAAAACAAACGAATTAGTCGAGACATCATCGAAATTCCTTCGCGCGGGGCGCTTTTCCGCGTCGCGGTCGGCTCTGCAAAACAAGCGTTTCGCTCGAGACATCCTCGGCAAACTCTGCGGAGCAAGCGTTTCGCTCGAGACATCCTCAACACACGAAAAGTGGCCCGCACCCTGTGATTTATCGATCGGGATTTCAAAAACAATGATGGGACCACGAACCGGAAAGGGATATAGACATGTGGCGCATGGGGACAAGTTTTTCATGATACCCAAACTGGGCAACACCTCACGAAACATCCACGAGGGGACACCTCACGAAAAAGCACACGAGACACCTCCACGAAACATTACCACGAGACACCTCACGAAACATCCCACGAGACACCCGCGAAACATTCCACGAGACACCCCACCGAACAATTCCACGACGACAGGGCAACCACTCAACAAGGCGGTGTGGTCGTGCTGGGGTGTGGTCGTGCTGGGGTGTGGTCGTGCTGGGGTGTGGTCTTGCTGGGGTGTGGTCGTGCTGGGGGGGGGTGGTCGTGCTGGGGGGTGGTCGTGCTGCGTGGTCGTGCTGGGGCGTGGTCGTGCTGGGGCGTGGTCGTGCTGGGGCGTGGTCGTGCTGGGGCGTGGTCGTGCTGGGGTGTGGTCGTGCTGTGGGAAGGTCGTGCTGGGGTGCGGTCGTGCTGGGGTGTGGTCTTGCTGGGGTGGGGTCGTGCTGGGGTGTGATCGTGCTGGGGTGGGGTCGTGCTGGGGTGTGGTCGTGCTGGGGTGTGTTCGTGCTAGGGTGGGGTCGTGCTGGGGTGGGGTCGTGCTGGGGAGTGGTCGTGCTGGGGTGTGGTCGTGCTGGGGTGTGGTCATGCTGGGGCGTGGTCGTGCTGGGGTGGGGTCGTGCTGGGGTGGGGTCGTGCTGGGGTGGGTTCGTGCTGGGGTGCTCCGCACCCTGTGATTTATCGATCGGGTCGTGCTGGGGTGTGGTCGTGCTGGGGTGTGGTCGTGCTGGGGTGTGGTCGTGCTGGGGTGTGGTCGTGCTGGGGTGTGGTCGTGCTGGGGAGTGGTCGTGCTGGGGTGTGGTCGTGCTGGGGTGTGGTCGTGCTGGGGGGTGGTCGTGCTGGGGGGGTGGTCGTGATGGGGGGTGGTCGTGCTGGGGCGTGGTCGTGCTGGGGCGTGGTCGTGCTGGGGCGTGGTCGTGCTGGGGTGTGGTCGTGCTGGGGTGAGGTCGTGCTGGGGTGTGGTCGTGCTGGGGTGTGGTCTTGCCGGGGTAGGGTCGTGCTGGGGTCGGGTCGTGCTGGGGTGTGGTCGTGCTGGGGTATGGTCGTGCTGGGGTGGGGTCGTGCTGGGGTGGGGTCGTGCTGGGGTCTGGTCGTGCTGGGGTGTGGTCGTGCTGGGGTATGGTCGTGCTAGGGTGGGGTCGAGCATTTCGCTCGAGACATCCTGCCAAAATTCCAGGAAATCGTACAAAAACAAACAAATTAGTCGAAACATCATCGAAATTCCTTCGCGCGGGGCGCTTTTCCGCGTCGCGGTCGGCTCTGCAAAATAAGCGTTTCGCTCGAGACATCCTCGGCAAACTCTGCGGAGCAAGCGTTTCGCTCGAGACATCCTCAACACACGAAAAAGTGGCCCGCACCCTGTGATTTATCGATCGGGATTTCAAAAAACAAGCGTTTCGCTCGAGACATCCTCAAATTTTAATTCGCCGGCCTCCTTCGACCTCGTTATTTATCAGGGAAAAAATTCGCCGCCCCCTCAAGCAGGCACCGGGGGATTAGGTTTACCAACTAAAAGAGAACCCTGGGCTCATGCCCTTTCCGGGAACAAGCGTTTCGCTCGAGACATCCTCAAATTTTAATTCGCCGGCCTCCTTCGACCTCGTTATTTATCAGGGAAAAAATTCGCCGGCCTCCCTCAAGTTGGCACCGGGGGACAGGTTTACCTACTAAAAGAGAACCCTGGGCCTATGCCCTTTCCGGGGAAAAGAAGACCCCACACCACAGTATGGTTTGGAAACACGGTTCATGGTGCTGCGTTTGCGCCCAATCTTTCTCGCGTTTTCAGGTTATACCGTCTACCACGTTCTCAGCTCCGTCTCCTTGCGTACGGTCCCCCCTCTATTCGTATTCTAACCATGTTGCTCTTCTCTGGTCGTCGCTGCTGGCGGATCGCGGGGCCTCGGGAGCGGCCAAGAGGGGGGTGTCCAAGAGGGGGGGGGTGCAAATCATGACCGGCGGCATGTGCGCGGCCCAGCGGGGGGGCCAGGGACGTAATGAAATAAGAAGAGGCGCCACGAAATCTGAGGAAAAATCATGGCCCCCGCCATGAAATCCACCCCCCCTAGTCATCACCCCCCCTCTTTTCCGCCCCCGATGATCGCGGGGCCTCCGGGACTGCTCCGCGCCGGTGCCAGACCGGTGTGCGGGCGCTCTGGGAGCGACGTTACCTCTGCGCTCTGCGCGCGGAGCGGGAGGGGCGGGAGGCGGCAGGAACCGGAGAGTGGGAGCGAAGCCCGACAGGGCCCCGAAGTAGCCCCAAAGGCGCTTCAACAGGGCGCCAAGAGCGCCCCAGGAGGGCCCGAAGAAAGTTTCCTGGCTAGGTGCCAGGCCAAAGGGGACCGACAACTAGCCAAGAGACCCATGCAAGAGGCCCCAAGAGAGCCCTAACGTGACCCCAACAACGCTTCAAACTGGCGCCAAAAGCAGACGTCAGAGAAGGAGCAGCCTGCGACAAGAAGGCACACCAGTTAACTTAGCGGAGGACCCAGCCATTCGCAAATGTGAGGACCGCAGTTGTGGATATCGTCTTCGGTGGCGTTCCTCATAGGGCCGCGAGCCGTGTGGGGGCCGTGCCGAACATGGGCGGCGGGGACGCATGGGAACGTCGCCACTGGGGCCTTCGGTGGAGCTCCCCATGGGTCCACGAACCGTGTGAGGGGTGTGCCAAAATAGGAGGCGGGGGCGCATGGGACGGTGTGAGGGGTGTGCCCAAAATGGGCGGCGGGGACGCATGGGTACGTCGCCACTGGGGCCTTAGGTGGAGCTCCGTATGGGCCCACGAAACGTGTGAAGGGTGTGCCAAAATGAGTGGCGGGGACGCATGGGAAAGCGGCCACTGGAGCCTTAGGTGGAGCTCCCTATGCGGTCACGAAACGTGGTGCCGAAATTGGTGGCGGGGGGGCGCATTGGAACGTCGCCACTGGAGCCTTAGGTGGAGCTCCCTACGGGGCCACGAACCGTGTGATGGGTGTGCCAAAATGAGTGGCCGGGACGCATGGAAATGTCGCCACTTTAGCCTTAGGTGGAGCACCCTATGGCGCCACGAACCTTGTGAGGTGTGTGTGTGTGTGCCAAAATGGGCGTCTGGGACGCATGCGAACGTCGCCACTGAAGCCTTAGGTGGAGCTAGCTCCCTATGGGGCCACGAAGCGTGCGAGGGGTGCGCCAAAATGGGTGGCTGGGGCGCATGGGAACGTCGCCACTGGAGCCTTAGGTGGAGCTCCCTATGGGGCCACTAAGCGTGTGAGGTGTGTGCCAACATGGGTGGCGGGGGCGCATGGAAACGTCGCCACTGGAACCTTAGGTGGAGCTCTCAGGTCACGAAAGGTGTGAAGGGTGTGCCACAATGGTTGGTAATGACGGCATTGATGTTGGTTCTGGTGATGGGAGGAGGGGGGAAGAGAGGAAGGAAGGAAGGAAGGAACGAACGCGGGGCGCTGTCTATTCAAAACGAAGACCCACCACCTCAAGATGGTCGGAACAGAGCCATAACGTCGAAGATCTTCGCGTGGACCTGCACACCAGGCTCGCGCGCACCGTCGTCGAAGCCGATTACCGCCCAGAAGGAGGGGAGGACGAGGATACTAAAAGCAGTTGAAACACGCAGGTAAACACTATACATACTAGCCTGCAAATTCGAACTTCCTTCGTCTGCCATGACCGTCCACATGCCCCCACTGTACACAATTCACGTCCCTATGGGGTCACGAACAGTGTGAGGGGTGGGACAAATCGCACCGTACAATGCAAGGCCAGGATTCGCGCCGGGGTGCGCCCGGCACGGTTTTGGGCCTCAAGTGTGACACTGTCGTCATTTTTCAACGTCCACCGCGCCCTCTTTCTCAACGGGAAGGCTCCCATTCTTGAAACTGTCGCCAATTTTGAAGCCCCGCCCGTGGCTTCTTACAGAGCCGCCGAGAGGCCCAAGGAGTCCTCAGGAGGCACCAGGAAGCTCCAGGAGACTTCAGGACTTCAGGAGGTCCCCGGACTTCAGGAAGCTACAGGTGGTCTCAAGGCTAGCAACAAGCGTCACGTCGACGTTAAAGAAAGTGACTGTGATTAGATTGGTTTCTACCCCCGCGAAGGGCGTTACAGAGTAGTAGTAGTAGTAGTAGTAGTAGTAGTAGTAGTAGTAGTAGTAGTAGTAGTAGTAGTAGTAGTAGTGGTAGTAGTAGTAGTAGCAGTAGTAGTAGTAGTAGTACTAGTCGTAGTACCAGTAGTAGGGGTAGTAGTAGTAGTAGTAGTAGTAGTAGTAGTAGTAGTCGTAGTCGTAGTCGTAGTAGTAGTAGTAGTAGTAGTAGTAGTAGTAGTAGTAGTAGTAGTAGTAGTAGTGGTAGTAATCGTAGTAGTAATCGTAGTCGTAGTAATAGTCGCAGTCGTAGTAACAGTAGTAGAAGTAATGGTGCTGGTGGTAATTACCCTGTGACGTACCCAACCCATGTGTATCAATGGAAACGAAAAATTTGCCGAAACTTGTATGGACAATCAACTTGATGTGTAAGCTACTTGGGAGGCGTCACTGTGCTGGGCCCCGCAAGCAGGCCTCGAAAGTGGCGACAGTTTCACAGATCGCAGCCCCCCAGGATGGCGAGGTCCAATTTGAATCTGCGTGTGGCGTCACTGTGCTGGGCCCCCCAGCAGGCCTCGAATGTGGCGACAGTTTCACAGATCGCAGCCCCCCAGGGATGGCGAGGTCTAATGTAAACCTGCGTGTGGGTACCCACTGTGCTGGGCCCCTCAGCAGCCCTCGAAAGTGGCGACCATTTCACAGATCGCAGCCCCCCCAGGGATGTCGATGTTCAATTTGAGTCTGCGGTGAGTACCCACTGGGCTGGGCCCCCCCAGCAGGCCTCGAAAGTGGCGACAGTTTCACAGATCGCAGCCCCCCAGGGATGGCGAGGTCTAATTTAAATCTGCGTGTGGGTACCCACTGTGCTGGGCCCATCAGCAGCCATCGAATGTGGCGACAGTTTCACAGATCGCAGCACCCCAGGGATGGCGAGCCAGGGATGGCGAGGTGTAATCTGAGTCTGCGGTGAGTACCCGCTGTGCTGGGCCCCTTCAGCAGCCCTCGAAAGTGGCGACAGTTTCATAGATCGCAGCCCCCCCCAAGGCTGGCGAGGTCTAATTTGAGTCTGCGGTGAGTACCCACTGTGCTGGGCCCCTCAGCAGGCCTCGAAAGTAGTGACAGCTTCATAGATCGCAGCCCCCCAGGGATGGCGAGGTCTAATCTGAGTCTGCGGTGGGTACCCACTGCGCTGGGCCCCTCAGCAGGCCTCGAAAGTGGCGACAGTTTCACAGAACGCAGCGCCCCCCAGGGATGGCGAGGTCTAATCTGAGTCTGCGGTGGGTGCCCACTGCGCTGGGCCCCTCAGCAGCCCTCGAAAGTGGCGACAGTTTCACAGATCGCAGCCCCCCAGGGATGGCGAGGTCCCATTTGAGTCTGCGGTGGGTGCCCACTGTGCTGGGCCCCTCGGCAACCCTCGGAAGTAGCGACAGTCTCACAGATCGCAGCCCCCCAGGGATGGCGAGGTCCCATTTGAGCCTGCGGTGAGTACCCACTGTGCTGGGCCCCTCAGCAGGCCTCGAAAGTGGCGACCGTTTCACAGAACGCAGCGCCCCCCAGGGATGGCGAGGTTCCATTTGAATCTGCGGTGAGTACCCACTGTGCTGGGCCCCAGCAGCAGCACCCGAAAGTGGCGACAGATTCACAGAACGCAGCCCCCCCAGGGATGGCGAGGTCCCATTTGAGTCTGCTGTGGGTACCCACTGTGCTGGGCACCCCAGCAGGCCTCGAACGTGGCGACAGTTTTGCAAATCGCAGCCCCCCAGGGATGGCGAGGTCACATTTGAGCCTGCCGTGGGTACCCACTGTGCTGGCCCCCCCCAGCAGGCCTCGAAAGAGGCGACAGCTTCACAGAACGCAGCCCCCCAGGGATGGCGAGGTTCAATTTGAGTCTGCC
>CAUYUJ010020129.1:102829-122829 GCA_963575745.1 Prorocentrum cordatum | reverse complement strand
GGCTTGGGTCAGCGTGGATGATGCCGCGGTGATGCAGGCCGCCAAAGCGCTTGCACCCTCTTCTCGTGACAAGCTTCGCCACAAGCGTCTCGGCCAATGACGATGTGCTGCAGCTTGCTTAGCAGTTGCAGTCCGCGCGAACCAGGTATCAGAAGGAGGTGGCTTTCGTTTCTCAAATCATGGGGCAGGCCGAGGACCTGCGCGTCGACGCGCAGGACGTCGAGGACCAGCTCAAAGCGGCGCGGCCCAGGCAGCCCAGGCCTTCGGCCCTGGCCCCGCGCCGGCCGCGTCGCCAGCCGCCAGTGCCATCGATGGGGGCGTTGCGGCGGCTGCAGGGTCTGCTGGCGCGCGCGCAGGATCCGTCGGCGCTCGGCCCGCTGCCGCGGCCACTGCAAACGCTGGCGGCGGCGGCCACCCCCGCGCCAGCAGCGACGCGGGCGCCCCAGGCAGCGGGCTCGGCGCCCCCCGCGACCACGGGCGCCCCCCCCGCCGCTGCGGCGCCAGGGGGGGGGGCCCGCGCTGCCGAGGCGCCCGGCGAGCATGCTCGGGCCGCGTCCGCGGGCGAGGCCCTCGGCGCGGCCGCGCCGACCCCCCCTCGCGGAGGGCCGTTGGACATCGCCGTCGGCCCCGACGACGACGCCGAGCTCATCGACGACCCCGCCGTCGCCACCACGCGCTCGATGATGCCCGCCTTCAACGATTTCTTGCAGCTGGCTTCCCCCGCGAAGAAGCACAAGCTCATGCCCGTGTTCGTGGATCATTTCTCTCAGTCTAAGAAGCCTCGCCAGTCCACTGACGTCGGCATCGCCTCTGAGGGCCTCGCGCAGTTTGTGTAGCCAGAGCAGCGGGGTGCCAGCCGTGGAGAGATCCTCGCCGTGGCGCCCGCGCAACAGGTTGGCTGGTCTTGCCGTCGACGTTGCCGCCTACGCCAGTCTCCTCACCTTCTCAGCCGAGCCCGAGGCCCAGGATGTTGATTTCATGACTGTTCAGGAAACGCACCTACGACCTGCTCAGTGTTTCGACGGAGGCCAAGCTCGGCCAGTTGGGCTGGTTTGCTGCTGCTCATCCAGCACATGGCGCCCAGCTTGGGCACACTGGCCCAGGATACTGCATCCAGATGGTTAGCAAAGGTCATGGGCCGGCAACATGCGAGGTCATTGGCAGACCTGTCCTTGCCGCTTACCGTGTAGTGGTTCATTACTGCTCTGGTGTGCTCGACGAAGGTTTTGCGCGGGTGAACCTTTACCTCGGGCCCCGACGCCACCGACGTGTGCGTGCTGGGGGTCGCGGCGAAGCGGCTGCGCGCCATGGCCATGCCGTTCGCTGTTGCAGGATATTCTAACCTGACGCCGTCCGCGCCTGAATCGCTTGGCTTTCTCTCCCGCGTTGGCGGCCGCGCGGTCGCTCCCGAGATCGGCGTCGCCGTGCCATCCCACAATGGGCTCGATTTTTTCGCTGTCAGTCCTCACTTTGCCCATGCTCGCGCGGTCGCCCTGCTGGGGGCGCCCGCAAAGCCCCATGGGCCCGTCAAGCTCCTCCTCGATGGTTGTCGTGCGAATCCTCTGGTTCAGATTATGAAGGCCCCCGCGCATTTCCGAGCCGAGGCCCCGGCGGATTGCTCCAAAGTGGATTTCGTCCCGGGGTGGCGCGAGGCGCGAGAGAAGATGCAGTCTGCCGCGCCAGGAGAGGCGCGGGGCTTCTTTGCCCCGCAAGACGAGGCCAACCTTTCAGATGCCCCCCAGATCGGGCCCGCCGACGCCGCGCGATGCGCTGGTCGAGCGAACGAGCCGAAGTTGGTCAAGGTGCCTCTCTCGGAAGCCTCTGCCACTCGTTGTCCCAGGCCGTCGCCCACCGCCGAGTGGCCGCGCGAGGCCAGTATCTGCATCGTGTTCCTGGCGCGCGCGTCTGGACTGCAGCGGGCGCAATCGCTCCGTGAGGCGTCCAAGTTGGTTCGCATTGCGCCCGCCGAAGCGGGTCTCATCTGTCTCGCCCGAGCCGCTCTGCTGCCGTTGCCGTTCGCCGCCGCGCTGTCCAGTCTCGCCGACGTTCGTTCGGGGCAGCTCGCGCGGGGGGCCGCTCGCACGCCCAATCGCCGTTTTCCTCGTGGGCCCAGGCGCAGCTGGATGCTGGGGCCGGGGCCTTCATGCGACTAGCAAGCCCCGCGCCCCCCCCCCCCCCCCCCTGGGATTCCAACCGTCCTCGCTCATAGCCGCGTGCAGGACGGCTGATATCACGGGGGAGATGCAGCTGCCAGTCGCCGAGTGGAAACAAGTGGCGGCGCGCTGCCGATGAGCGCCCCGAGCTCTCCTGGCCCGAAGACTTTCACCAGCGACCTCCCAGGCCCTCCGTCGATCTGTTGCGCTTAGTGCCCGAGACTTTCCGAGCGCGCACAGCCCGCGCCTTCGATGCGTTGAAGCCCAGGCAGCCCTTGTATCTAGATGATGCGGGTCTTGAAGCTTTCATAGACAGCATCATGGTGTGCGAGCAGCAGGCTGACTGGCCGCTCATCTCAACTCAGGTCATCTTTTTGAGAAAGCGCCTCGACGGGCTGCGACCGGTAGCCCGCGTCGCTCTCGTCGCCCGCGCGCAGGCTCGCCGCAGACGTTCGGTGCTGGCTCCCCGGGAGAAGGCCAACGATCGCCCTTATTTTGCGCCAGCAGAGGCAAGGCGTGCAACCGTGCCGCGTGGCAACAGATTGTTTGGAGCGAGTGGGCCACCGCGCGGGGCGGGCGCAGCCGGCCCCCCGACGCGCGGGCCCCCGCCTGTGTTTTCTGGGATCTTTTGAACACGCTCGAAACAGTCATGCGCGAGCGGCCACTTGGCGCCGCCATGTTTTACGGTGCCCCCCATGGCACCCCTAACTGCGCATTCAGTTGCATCGGGCCCCCGTGTCTTTAATCTTGCCAGAATGTTGCATCCAGCCCCGCGAGCGCGCTCCAGGCGGCGTTCCCTGGGCACGGCGCCGCTGCTACCCTGGTCCGGCTTATCCTGCTGAAGCCCCTGGGCGACACATTAGGTTGTGCCCCTTGGTCCAGGCCGCCGTCGTTGTCGACGATCTCATCTTCCAGCGGCAGGGCGAGAACGGTCGCGTCGCGCGTGACCTCGCCGAGTCGCCCAACGCCCTGGCCGACGATTTTGCCGGGCAATGCCTGTCTGTGTCTCGCAAGAAGACTGCCGCGTGAGCCAGCCTGCCAGAAGTCCGCGCGCGCGCTGGCGGGCGCTCGTTCAATGCTCGGGGGCGGAGCCACGACGGCAGAACGCAAACCAGGCGTTGACTTCGCTGCAGGGCGGCGCGCGCGCACCGCTGCGCGGGTCGGCCGTCTCATGCTCGCGCGCGCGCGCCCCAGGTCAAGAAGTTGCGCGTCAGAGGCGCGCGGGCTCGCTCTGCCCGGGGAGTTGCCCAGGCTGGCTTGCAAGCGCCCTTTCAGCATGGAGACGAGCGCACAAGCCTCACCAACCAGCCGCTGAATTTAGCGCGGATTACCGTTTTTCGAGCATGCGAGCCGCGCGCGGCTGGCAAGAGCCGCGTGCTCAGCCTCGTGCTGCAGGGCCGAGTCCAGCTCGATCCTGCCTTCAGGGCCGCCCGAGCCCCCGTTGCAGCGATGGCCTCGGCCCTGCGGCAAGCTTGGTTGCCGCCCCATGTGCTCGCCATCGTGCGCGTGGGCTAGTCAGCATGTTCAGGTCAAGGGACCTGGTGGTGCTATGATGCTGACGCTTGCGTGCCCCGGCTGGACGTTGCACGAGTGTCCCGTTTGGCGCACCCACAGGGGTGCTGATCAATTTCGCCTAGATGTGTCCACGCTCGATGATCAAGCTTGTCGATCAAGCGGTCGAGGCGCGTCAGCGGGCCCAGGTTGCTGCAGGTGAAGGCTTAGACCATCTGCGTGATGGGTGCCATTTGGCCCTCCTGCGGCGCCTCGTATCTCGTGGTAGACCACTCGTTCCCTGGCTGACGTGTGCCGCGCGCTCCAGGAGAGCGAGAGAGCCTACCTCAGAAGCGCCATCTTCAACGGGCAGTGGCCCATGCTACGTAAAGCTGGTGGCGGCAACATGTCCTCGGCAGCCTTTGAGATGCCAGGCGCCGCGAGGCTCTCTCTGGCACCGCCACCTGTTGTGCAATTCCTCGTGGCCCGGGCTAGAGATGCCGCCTGCAGTCGCCAACCTGTTGACGCGAGAAAACATGCCGCCTGTTGTTCTGCCCGTAGAAAGGTGTCTCTGGCCTCTTCCCTCCCATTCTCTCCAGCCCCCCAAGATGAGCACATCACTTGGGTGCGAGGCTCAGGGGCCATTGAAGGCCCAGATGTGTATGTCGACGGCGCCGCGTACGAGGCCCCGTATCCCGACTTGTGCGTTGCGGATGGACGATAGTTTCTATTGGCGACGGCCCAGGCACCCCCCAGCAGCGTGCCAATGCCGTTGTCACTGGTTTGTTGTGCGAGCCCGTCCCCGAAGTCGATGGGGCCGAGCTTCTCGCCCTTATCTATGTGCTGAACCTCTCCTTGCCTCCTGTCCGCGTGTTTTCGCACTCTGATTTTGTTGTCCGAAGGATCCTGGAGAGGGGCGACGCCGCCACCACCCACCCCAAGGCGGCCTGGGCCCACCTCTAGAGGAAGTTTTGGAAGCTTTCAGATGAGCTTGGAGGCCTAGGTCCCTCTGGCCTCTCGGTCTCGAAGGTCGAAGCCCACGCCATTTTCGCCGACGTCCAGGCTGGCCGCGTGCGAGGACCTGGCCGCACGGCCAACAACATGGCCGACGAGGCGGCCAAGCAGGCCGTGCGGCCCCACCGCGCGCCGCCCGATGTTTTCTCGCGCTTTGACCTGTCCGACCGTTTCGTTTTTGGTGGCGGTTTCTGGATTGCGATGGCGGGAGCAACCGCTGCCGAACTGGACACCACCCACAGGGTCAGCTTTGAGCGGTCTGCCCCCCACTCTCCCGTTGTGCGAGCCCAGAGTTGTGCACTCGGTGGTGTCGGTGGGCGGCGCTGTGTGGTGCCGTGTCTGTAGGTGCGCGGGAATTACACGTCGTTCATTCCTAACCGTGCTCATTTTTGAGCGCGCTCGTTTCCATGTTGTTCCTGGCCCCTTGGTGGCCAGGATGAGGCCCAGGATGGAACAGACAGAAATGAAAAGGGACCTTTGGCCCCCCGAAAACATCGAAGAACCTGCGAAGACTTGGACACGAGCGGCGGGCACATTTGGAGGGGACCGCGGGGGGAGCGCCCTGCCGAGGGCCGCCGCGGCCGCGGGGGGCCCCCTTGGCCGACGGCCGCCCCCTCCCGCCCCGCTGCCGTGCGCGAGGCCCGTGGGCACGGTGCGGTGCCAGTCGTCGCGTCCGGGTCCCGCCCCTCGCGCCCGGCAGCGGCACGCCCAGGGAGCACGGGGGACGCACGCTCAAGCAGCCGATCCGAAGTTTCATGCCAGGGTCTGGGAGCAAGCTGCCACTTGCTCGACCGAGCGTGTGGAGTTGGTGTAGTTCGTTTCGTGTTCGTTTCGTGTTCGTTCGGCGTTCATGGATGGCCACGTTCTTTCTGCAATGTCTCGAGGAGGAGGAGGAGGAGGAGGAGGAGGAGGAGGAGGAGGAGGAGGAGGAGGAGGAGGAGGAGGAGGAGGAGGAGGAGAAAGAGACTCCCCCGCGCACTGGCCCGCACCGCACCACTCGCGGCCCTGACTGCTCCCTCCCCCTGCAGCCATCGTGCGCACCAGGAACAAGGAATAGGGGACGACGGCCACGGCGGGCCTCGGCTTATGTTGCTCCCATCGTACTTAAGGACAGCGTCCGAACAACAATTCCGAGCACCCAGATGAGCATCGAGACAGTGTCGAACCAGTATCGCCCCCCAGGGCCCGACACTTGAAAACCTGCAAGTTTCGGTTCCTGGGCCCCAAGCAGGGATGCAGCCCCTTGTGGTGTGCCACGCCCCCCTGGCACAAGGGAGAACTGGACCCCGAGGGAAACGAGCCTTGGACTTGGGGCTCTCCCTGGAACGAACGTGTTCACCCCCAGCCGTCTTCTGCTGGCCCAGGGGGAGGGCGCCGGGAGACCGAAAACAACCCAGTCCGGGGACGAACAGGCACCCTCTTACCAAAACACCCTTGCGCGAAAACGGCCCATGATCAGACCCAGCGGGAGCAGGCCTACAAACGTGACGGCGACAACCTCATCTCGAGAACCCCAAGAGAAGGAACACTGCGGGCCGACTTGGCAGGGTGGACCCCGTCCCTTTTCCCGCAGGACCCCTCTATTCTATTGCGAGGGCAACCCGGCCCACGCAGCACACACATGGGTGCTCCGACGCCGTGGTCTTCCCGCGGCGCATGCCCGGGAACCTTCGCCCGGAGGGGAGGAGGAGGAGGAGGAGGAGGAGGAGGAGGAGGCAGGGAAGGAGGAGGAGGAGGAGGAGGAGGAGGAGGAGAAGGCAGGAGAGAAGGAGGAGGATAAGGAGGAGGAGGAGGAGAGGAGGAGGGGGAGGAGAAGGGAGGGAGGAGGAGGAGAGAGGAGAGGAGGAAGAAATGAGGGGGAGAGAGGGGAGGAAGGGAGGAGGGGGAGGAGGAGGAGGAGGCGATGAGGATGAGGGGAGGAGGAGGAGGCGGAGAGGAGGAGGAGGGGAGGAGGAGGGGAGGAGAGGCCGAGGAGGCGGAGGAGGAGGAGGATGAGGCGGAAGTGAGAGGATGAGGAGGAAAGGAGGAGGAGGAGGAGGAGGAGGAGGAGGAGGAGGAGGAGGAGGAGGGAGCCTGCGCCCGGACCCCGCCGCGGGGGGCAAAGTTCTTCGCCGCGGAGCTGCCTCTGCTGCTGCGGGGCCTGGGCCGCCTGCCTGCCGCCAGCGACGGCCCGCAGCCGAGAGGCCGACCCCGCGACACGCGGGAGCCGCCCGGCCGCGCCGCGCAGAGATCGCCTGCAGGCACGAGTGGCCCCAGGCACCAGTGACCTCTGGTGCGCGGCCTGCCGACGGTTGCGCGCCAATGGGCAGCATCGGCCCGCGTGCTCGGGCTTGGGCGCCGCCCCGCGCTCCCCGCAGGCCGCGCACCAGAGGCCGCTCCGGGGAAAGAGGCTGCGGGCACGATGTATATATCCACGTCCACTGCGTCTTGGCGTTTCTGGGAGGGGGCGCCAACAGGCCGCGGCGCAGTGGACATGGACACAAATGGACCTCCAGGGGCGAGGTTGCCTTGCCCACATCCACGGCGCCTCTGGCATCGGAGGAAGGGACGCTCGAAACTCCAAGACGCGGTGGATCTGGACAAGAATCCAGGCCCGAGGGGTCCCTCTCACGCGCAGACTTAGGTTGCTCCTATCGTACTTAGGGACCGCATCCCAGAAATAAGTTCGAGCACCCGGAAGAATGCCGAACGAGTGTCGAAGCAGTGTCGAAACGAGTGTCTCCTGGGGCCCGACGCGTGGAAACCCTCGAGCTTCGGTGCTTCTTCGGTGCTCGAACTTCTTTCTGGTGGTCAAGGCTGGAACCTCATATATGCGCAGACGACAGAAGGAAGGCGCCCGGCGCGCCCCCGGGCGAGTCCTCGGCCGACTCGATGCTCGCGACGGCGATAGCGGCCATCTCCTGGCGCAGGAGAGCCCGCGGGCCGGTCCCGAGCGCGAACCGCGCCCCCGGGCGCTGGGGGGCTGCCGGCGGTGGCCCAGGGCCGGAGGCACGTCGGCCCCCGGGACGTCGGCCCCGCAGGGGGCGGGGGAGGGGGAGGGGGAGGGGAGGAGGACAAGCTAGGTGCGCTCGCGTCATATCTGACGTCGTACCCCTCCCTCCCATCCCTTACCATGGCGCTGATTTTCTCTATCCGCGGACGCGTGTCGTAGCGGACCTGTGGCTACGCGCGCGCGTGCGTAGTGGGTGGTGGTGCACGTGCGTGCGTGCGTGCGTGCGTGGTGCGTGGTGGTGGTGGTGGTGGTGGTGGTGGTGGTGGTGGTGGTGGTGGTGGTGGTGGTGGTGGTGGTGGTGGTGGTGGTGGTGGTGGTGGTGGTGGTGGTGGTGGTGGTGGCGGTGCGGCGCGGTGGTGGCGGGCGGATGGGCGCGCGAGAAAAAGGCCCGCGCTGGGGCGAGAACGCCATCCTGAACGACGGAGGCCAAACACCGATCCGAAAATGAGGCCCACGCTGCAGCGGGAGCACGATTCGGAACGATTCGGGAGCAGAAATGAGGCCGGCGCCTCAACGAGAGCACATTTTGGGAAAAAATGACGCCGGCGCCGCAGCGAGAGTCGTTTCCCGGGATTTCCCCGGAATCCAGTGTGTAAAAAAACAGTACGCGGAGGGTGGCCAGATATGCGCTGGCCGATCACCCGGCACGCCATCAAGGAAGAGGGAGAGTATATTTCATATTGATATGTGGAGGAGGAGGAGAAGGATGAGGGGGGAGGAGGAAGGGGAGGGGGGAGGAGGAGAGGAGGAAGAGAGGAGGAGGAGGAGGAGTAGGGTGGTGAGGAGGAGGAGGAGAGATGAGTAGGAGGGGGAGGAGGGGGAGGAGGAGGAGGAGGAGGAGCAAACTCTGACCTCAAGCATGCTGACGTCCCTCCTTTTCCTCTCCTGCCATTTCGCCAGGCCCGAGATGAGAGGCCTCCCAGACAGGGTAAGAGCAGATGCGGTCGGAGGGTGATCGCGCCGCATCGCCAATGCATCGGCGACGTCGGCGCGGGGAAAATCGGGCTCCACCTCGAGTCGCATCGGCGATGCATCGGCGACCTGCGGCGCGATCCTCCGACCCCATCTACTCTGACCCCAGCTGGGAGGCCTCGACTTCCGACGACCCCGCCGGCGCTTCCTCCCGCCTGCTCGTTCGTTGCTGTCTGCCTGCTTCTCCCCTCCTCTTCCCCCCCCCCGTCGGACAGCACAGCCTGCCTGGAACCAGTCAGCGGCGCGACGTGGAGCTTCCGCGGCCTCCCTGCGCAAACGCCCAAGCGCTGGCCGATCACTTCACTACTGAGTGAGAGCCTGTGAACTTTAGGCCGGGCGTGTCCCCCTGCGGATTTGGGAAGAAAAACAGAAAATAGTCAAAACATGTCCCCTAAATAGCCAGACATAGTCGAAACCTCGTCCCCAGACTATCGTTTGACGACTTCCTGAAGACCCCTCCTGGTAGAGGGACGTGCCCGCCTCAAGGCAGAGGGACTTTTGGAACGCTCCTCCTGTAGAGGGACTCTTTGACTATGGACGGCTCGACCACACTCCTCCTGCGTTTCGGATTCCCTTCGGGGATCATCCGTTAAACTTGGAACGATGCAGAGAAGATTAGCATGGCCCCTGCGCAAGGATGACACGCACAAATCGAGAAGCGTATACAATGTTTTGGTTTTGCGCAGACGCGCCGCGCCCCCCACCCGACGCTCCAATCTGGAGCGGCCCGCAGAGGGGCCGCTTGACCGCTTGACGAGGAGGAGGAGGAGGAGGAGGAGGCGGAGGAGGAGGAAGGAGGAGGAGGAGGAGGAGGAGGAGGAGGAGGAGGAGGGAGGAGGAGGAACGAGGAGGAGGAGGAGGGAGGAGGAGGAGGGAGGAGGAGGAGGGAGGAGGAGGAGGGAGGAGGATGACTGTTTGACCACCCCTCCCGAATGCTTGCCTTCCGCCGAGCCTTCCGCCGGCGGACCCGCCGCCCCTCCCGCTCCCGCCGCTGGCGGGACACGCGCCGCAGGCGCACGCCCGCCCGGGCACGCCCCGGCTCCGCTGGAGGTCGGGCCCGCCCCTCTGCGGGAGGAAGATTCAGACATAGCCCAAACATAGTCTGGGGACTGCTTTCTCCAGCTTTAAAAAAAACCATTTTGGCATATATCTTGGGGTATCTCCTGTGTTTCGTCGACCATCCCCCCCCCTGCAGGGGGACACGCCCGTCCCTCTACAGAAGGAAGATTCAAAATCAGTCCAAAAATAGTCTGGGGACTGCTTTCTCCAGCACGCTGTTTAAAAACCATTTTTGCATATTTTTGGGGTGTTATTATGATTATTATTACTATTATCATTATCATTATCATTATTGTTACTGTTATTGTTATTATTATTATTATTATTATTAGTAGTAGTAGTAGTAGTAGTAGCATTAGTACTAGTATTATTAGTATTATTTTTACTACTATTATTATTATTATTATTATTATTAATATTATCATTATTATTATTGTTATTATTGTTATTATTTCTCAGAAAAAACAACATATTGACATATTTTTGGGGGGCATCTCCTATGTTTCGTCGACCACCCCCCCTGCAGGGGGGGCACGCCCGACCTGAGGCTCCGCGCGCCGACGCGCGGGGGGGGCCCCCCGCGCGGGTGCGCGCCAGGTCCCCCCGCGGTCGGCCCCGGCGCGCGGTCTCTCTCCCAGATGGTCTGGTATACCGGAAATTTTCGGTAGCGATTTCGACGCACCCCGAATTTCGGTAGCGACTGGATCTTCGTTTGAGGGCGTTGAAATAGCGGATTTCAGAACGGTCTGATACCGGTATTGGGCGCTACATTTCGGTATTTCGGTAGCGACCGATCTCTGCGGAGCGCTACCGGAAATTTTCGGTAGCGGACCATCAGGGCTCTCTCTCTCGCGCGCGGGGGGAGTGGCAGAGGGCAGAAGACTCGCCATCGCTCGGACGTCCATTCCTCGCGTATTTTTCGATTTCGTGCGTGTTTTTTTCGCCAAATGATCAAGGATGGTCCTCGATGGCCGTCGCCGACAAAAAATGCACACGTCCGAGCGATGCCAAGAAGAAGCCCACCCCGGGCACGCGGAGGCGTTCCGCAGACGCACCCCCCCTGACCTGCCAGAGAGCTAGTGTTTTTTGGCACCGGAGGCCCAAAAGCCTAAAAGCACTGGGCGAGAGAGCCTTCTGTAAGACCAGGACCTGTGTACAATAGCTTCTGGGTCGGTTTTTGAGTCGGGTGCTACTTTTTAGCCCTCCTGGAAGGTCAGGGCAAAGAAGGAATCCAACGGGCCAGGGCTGTTCAGTAAACGACCAAGGCTGTTTAATAAACGCCAGTTTGAAGGGGCCCTGGGACACACAAATAATTACACACAAATAACAGGATCCCCCATATTTTCTTATATTTTCTGGGTTTTTGTCTCCCCAACCACTTCCCATATTTTCCCATATTTTCCTGGGCCAAGGCGGCTGGGAAACATCCGCGCGGGGCAGCCCCAGGCGTGTGGACCTCGAGGGAACAACACACGATGGGAGGCTCTCGGCAATCCTCGGCCTCCGGGAGCCCTCTCGCCGAGCCGCGGGGCCGTAACAGAAATGACTCGGGTCGAAGATACTCCAGATTTCGTAATAAAAGGGAGGGGGTCTGGACCCTCCAAGACAAGCCATTTCAGACCTCCCCCGTGGGAGAACCCTCCAAAACATCGTCCCCAGACCCCCCCAGGCCCTCCAAGATAGCCTGGAAGAGACCCCCCCCGAAATGAGACCCCCCTCCCTTTTATTACGAAATCTGGAGTATCGGCCCTGGGGAAAGGGTCGGGACCTCCAAGAGCCGCGTATACTGAAACCGTGTCGCACGCCTGCGGCCCCGCGCCCGCTCTGCGCAGCCCCCACCCGCCCGCGCACCGAGAGGGCCGGGGAGCTTCCCCCTGCAGTCCTTCGCGCCCCCGCCTCCTCTTCCCCCTGCCTTCCCCCCTCTTCCCTCGCCCCTGCGCCTCCCGATCCACCCCCTCCACCTGCTCCTGCCCCTCCCCATCCTTCCTCCTCCTCGCCCCTCCACCCTCCCTCGGCCCCTGCCTCCTCCTCGTCCTCTCCCTCCTCCTCGTCCCTGCTTTCCCTGCCGCTTGGAAACCCACGTGGCGCAAGTCATGTCCGTGACGGGAGGCGACGACCGGTGCCCAGTGGCCGGGCCACGCCACCGGAGTCCCTGCCGAGGCGCTTTCCGAGGCGGGCCCGCGCGGACCCCGAGGGCGTGCAAGCGGGCTGTCAGTCAGTGGAGGCGCTCGGTGGCGTTGCCGACCGTCCAGGCGTACGATCAGAAAAACGGTTCATCGTGCAGCTCGGGGGCGCTGGGCATTGTGGGCCCCGGAAGCGGCAGGGCCGTTTTTCACCGTTTCCCCAAAAATGTCCCTTGAAAATGGAAACGGCAAAAAAACGGCGACCGGAAACGGCAACAAAAACGGCTCCAGGATTGGAGCCGGAGCCAGAACCGGTCAAAAAACGGCGACGGAACCGGTAAAAAAACGGCGTCGGAACCGGTAAAACAACGGCAAAACGGAACCGGTAAAAAAACGGCCCTGTCGTTTCCAGGGCCCACTAAGGCGCTGGGTGCCGGTGGACTCCAGAATGGCTTCCAATGCGGGGGCCGCTTGCTTCTGGTGCGCGGTGGGCGTCGTGGGGGCACACGGCGTGGCGTTGTTGCCAGGCCTGCCTGGGCACTGGCGTGAGCGGCTGGCCGCGTTCCACTGGAAGGATGGGTGGCCGAGGGGATCGCCGCCGTCCCGTGGGCGTGCCCGCCTTGTGCCGCTCGGGCTCCCGAGGGTTGCACTCTGTTTGAGCGCCTCGGGCACCTGCTGACCGCGTGCTTCGGATCTGGAACTGGAGCTTCCCAAGGGACTCCATCGTCTTATGCGCTATCGGAAAAGTGCACATAGGAGGAGGAGGAGGAGGAGGAGGAGGAGGAGGAGGAGGAGGAGGAGGAGGAGGAGGTGGCGGACGAGCAGGGGAATGAGCAGGACGAATCAATGCTAAGAGGATGAGGAAGGATGAGAACGACGAGGACGAACAGCAGCAGCGGAAACTGGAGCGAAAGGAGCGGAAGGAGCAGGAGGACCAGGGGAAGGCGGAGGAGGGGAAAGGAGGGGTGGCGACAACGGTGAGGAAAGACCTGGATCCAGAAAATTTGCACGCGCTGGGGCGAAAGCGCCATTCTGAACGATAGGAGCAAAGTGCCGATGCGAACGTGAGGTAGACAAGCAAACGGAGAAAATTGTTCGGTCGAGCGAAGAACAATCGCTTGGCGAACGAAGTCTTTTTTTTCCGGCGAGCCAGGAAATTCCCCGGACCCAGCGGGGAAGCTATTTCGGGCGAGCGGGGAAGTCTTCCTCGGCCGAGCGAGGAAATCATGTCGGGCGAGCGGAAGCATTTACCCCGTCGAACGAGGAAATGCACGCGGGCCTTCCGCCGCGGAAGAGACGGCAACTCCCGCGATCCTCGAAGGCGAAGTAAATTCCGGATGTCCCACATGGTAAGAACCCTTGCCCTCGAAATTCAAGCTGCACCCTGCACCCTGCCTGAAAGCCGCTGCCGCGAACACAGTTTCAAAACTAGGGCGACGCGCCTGCCGGTCGCTCCCGGATGACTGGGGGGCCCAGCGCTCCCCTTGACCACCCTGAGAGGTGGATCCTAGGCGATGGGGCTACAGAAATGGAAATTGAAACTGATGAGCCAGTACTGAGCTCGAAGAAATAAAATCGAATAGCACCGAAAACCAATTTTCGTTCGGCCAAGAACAATTTTTCATTGAGCAACAAGTTTCCCCCGTTCGACAGGAAAAACATCTCCGTCCGACCAAAACATCCCCGCCGTTAAGGACCGACTTTCTCGGTTCGCCAGTGGATTGCCTTGTTCGCCTTTTCAACTTAACGTGAAGCCATCGGTGCAGCGGCAGCACCATTTCGAGACACCGAAAACGTTCCGATCGAAAAAACATGGGAAACACAACATCAGAACACCCTGTTTAGAAAACAATGCGAGAAGGGGGCTGGCTAACCGTGGGAAGCCATTAAGACCCCACCACAAATGTTATCGCTCGCGCCGAAAGGAAAATACAAGTCCGCGGAGGCGGACTCAGTGGGGCGATATCTTCAGGACAGCACCAAACCGCAACCAATACATAATGATTGCCCCCCCGCGCACAAATGGAAAATTTGGTGTTCTAATATGTCTGATGTCGCAAGACGATACATTGATGCCAGTGTTGATTAATTACTCCAGTGGCGCCATCCCTGGTGTGCTGAGACTGCGAAGCTGTCACCAGTTGGGGCCCCCGTGGAGTGCTAAGCAACGGTCAAGTGCCACGGTACCAAGTTGACGCTTCAAAGTGCTGGCTGCGTTATCGTTTCACCAGAGGGGGGGTTCTCGGGGCGGACGTCATATCTGACGTCCTACCCCTCCCTCCCATCCCTTACCATGGCGTAGATCTCCTCTCTATTCGCACAATCGGACGCCGTAGCATGGCATAGCATTACATGGCATAGCATGGTGTTGAAGATCTGCGCGTCGCATGACATAGCATGACGTGGCGACGCCCCAAAGTAGGGGCCTCTGCGGCCAAACAACAAATCAATCGACACCGAATGTGCAATCACATCCGATGGTTGTTTCGGGGGGCCATTTTCCAGATTTTGGGGCCTGTTCGGAAGGATCGACAACCATGCCGTTGCATGGCGCTGCATGGACGCGAGCGCTGCAGCGGGAGCACGATTCGGAACGAGCGGAAGCGCGGAAAAGAGGCCAACGCTGCAGCGGGAGCACGATTCGGAACGAGCGGTAGCCCGAAAATGAGGCCAGCGCTTCAGGGAGAGCAGCGTTTTGGAAAACCCAAGGGAAAACCGGTTTCCCGGGAATGTGTGTAAAAAACCGGTGCGCAGAGGGGGGCCTGATATCTCCCGGACGCCACCAGGGAAGAGAGGAGAGTAGTATTCGCAATGCTTGGTCGTGGAGGCAGGCGAGGGCGATGAGTAATTGTTGAGTGCTCGTCGAGGGCGGCTGGGGCAGGGCCCCCGCCCCATGCAGCAGGGAGGGGGGGGCGCGCGGCATGGGGTTGGGGGGGGGGCAAGGATGACGGGCCGCTCCTCGCCGTGGAAGATGATCTGCGCCGTGGGCACGCCCTGACCGCCGTGTCCGCTCAGGGCGGGGGGCCTCCTCCTCCTCCTCCTCCTCCTCCTCCTCCTTCGCCTCCTCCTCCTGCTCCTCCTCCTCCTCCTCCTCCTCCTCCTCCTCCTCCTCCTCCTCCCCTTTTCCTCCTCCTCGTCTTGCTCCTCCTCCTCCTCCTGCTCCTGCTCCTGCTCCTGCTCCTGCTCCTCCTCCTCCTCCTCCTCCTCCTCTCCTCTCTCCTCCTCTCCTCCTCCTCCTCTCCTCCTCCTCCTCCTCCTCCTCTTCCTCCTCCTCCCATCCTCCTCCTCCTGCTCCGCCTCCTCCTCCTCCTCCTCCTCATTCCGCCTCCTCCTCCTGCTCCTCCTCCTCCTCCTCCTCCTCCTTCTCCTCCCCCTCTCCTCCTCTTCTTCCTTCTCCTCCTCCTGCTCCTCCTCCTCCTCCTCCCCCTCCTCCTCCTGCTCTTCTCCCCCCCCATGCAGGATGGTCGTAGTGCGAGGGGGATCGAGGATCGAGGGAGGACATTCGAGGGTACAGACTCGAGGAAAGATGGCGTTTATCGCCGTTGGGGCCTTTGGGGCCCCCCTGAGCGCCCCTGTCGCCGAACTGCTGGGGGGGGGGGGGGTCGGGGAACAAGCGATGACATAGACATAACCTTCGGAGGTCCTCGCGGAATTCTCGGATCGGCGCTGGAGCCCCCTGGCGGCGCCTCTGGCGCCGTCCCTGGCGCGCTCCGAGCGCCAGGGAGGGGTTTCCAGAGCCAGTTCAAGAAACCAGCGTCAGCTCGGACCTCCAAAGGTTCATGTTTACAGCACGCTTCTTAGTATTATGATTATTATTATTATTATTATTAGTAGTAGTAGTAGTAGTAGTAGTAGTAGTAGTAGTAGTAGTAGTAGTAGTAGTACTATTATTATTGATATTATTAGTATCAGTATTATTATTAGTCGTATGATTATTATCATCATTATTCGTATTAGTAGTTTATTGTTATTATTATTTCTATTAATGTTGTCATTAATATTGTTATTATTACCAGCATTCGTATTATTATGTGTAGTATTAGTAGCATTCGAATTATGATTCTCATTCTTGTTTGCATCATGAATATATTATTAGTATTATCATTATTATTATTATTATTACTTGCATTATGGTTAATATTCGTAGTATTGATACTATTACGATCAGTATTGTCATTACTACTACTACTACTACTACTACTACTACTACTACTACTACTACTACTACTACTACTACTACTACTACTACTACGACTACTACTACTACTATTACCACTACGATTATTAGTATTGCTATTACTACTGCTAGTATGAGTGGCAATATTATTACTATTATTATTAAGGTTGTGACTACTGTTATTAGTATCACTATGGGTATTAGTATCAGTGGTACTAGTCGTGTTTTTAGTATATTAACAGTATTAACATATTATTATATTATCCGTACTATCGTTATTATAACTATCATTCTGATTACGACTATTACTAGCACTGAAATTATTATGATCATGGTGATCAGTCTTATTCGTATTATTACTGTTCTTCTTCTTCCTTCGATGGGGGGAGGGGGCGCAGCTCGCGCCGGCCCCGGGGGGGACGGGCCCGGGAGCCCAGCGGGCGGCGCGCGCAGACGGGGGCGTGGCGCGAGGGCTGGGGGCAGTCTTCCAGGGAGGCGCAGGGCCGTTCTGGAGGGCGGGGGGCCTCGAGGGCACAGAAGGCCTCGCGGGCAGCCCCCGAGTTTAGGTCCGGCATGTCCTCCTACAGTCAGCCGATAGAATGAGGATGGGCGATGTGCAAGGGCCTTGGAAGGCCGTTTCGAAGCTTTGCGAGCGGGGCGCGGCCAACGAAAGTGGCCCAGGATGGACCGAGGAGGGAAGGATGCAAGGGTACCCTTGGAAAGGTTGCCCATCCTTGTTATGCGGGTCGACTGTACAGCGCTGATTTTGGGAGCAAGATTAAAATTGTTAAAAACAACAACAATCAAACATACTGAAATAATCACCCCCTGACTATTAATGGCTATCTTTGAATATTCCTCCTGTACAGGGACACGCCCGACTTAATCCCAAGGGGAACCTCAACGCGCTCCACGTGGGCTCAGGAGCGCCTTGGATGATGATCGAGACGATGCTGCTACAATTTTTTCACCTGACCCCCAGGAACTTTGCACCGCCCTTGCAGGCGTGCTGCGGCGGATTTTTGTGTGGATTTCTGCGTGGATTTTTTCCCGAAGCGGCGAGCGAAAAATGGAGTGAATTTCGCGTGAATTATTGGAGTCTTCATTCCTGGCCTTCAAAAGCCCGCACGAAATTCGCTGCGAAATCCGGAGCGAAATTCTCCAGGACACTCCGGGCCCATCCCATCGTTCTCCGCACGACATCCGCTCTGCGATGTTGGCGCCATGACGCCCTGGCTCTGGCCTCGCTGCCGAGGCGCGCTGGGGCCAGATGCCCACGGAACGCGGTGCATGGAAGCAAGGAACAGCGCGGGCTCAGGAGCGCCTCGGGCGCCTCGTCCCTCTTCCACGCGGGCCCAGGAGCGCCCTGGAGGACAAGCTCGAGACGGTGCTGCTGCAGCTTTTTCGTCTGGCCCCCCCCCCCCCTCCCCCGGAAGCTTGGCACCCTGGGGCTCTGGCCTCGCTGCCGAGGCGCGCTGGGGCCAGATGCCCACGGCACGCGGTGCATGGAAGCAAGGAGTAGCGCGTGGGCTCGGGCGCGCCTGGGGCGCCTCGTCCCCCCGTCCGTCCGTCCGTCCGCCCGGCTCCGCAGGCAGGCCGGGAGGGCTGCCGTTGAGTCGGGCGCGCCCCCCCCCCCTCAGGAGGATTTTGGACGATTTTTTTGGCTATAGAATCCAAAGACAGAACCCAAAAATGCCCAACCAAGATATTCAAAAATGATCGAAAGATCGCCCCCGCAATATTTTTTGATCATCTTTGGATCCTCCTCCTCTAGCGGGACGTGCCCGGCTTGAGGATACCTTCTCTGTGAAACCCCCCGCCGGTCATCGCAGAAGGCCGCGCGCCTCGCGCCACCCCGCCCGCACGCGCCACCAACCTCGACCCTGCGCCCCGATCCTCTCGCGGGGGGGAGGCGGCGACCCCCATCCCTGACGTGGGGTGGGGGGGGGGGACACTGTCGGGCCGGGCGGAAGGGGGGGATAGCAAAGGCGGGGTTCGAGAATCAGCTCGCGTAGCTGCTTTTCCCGGCGCCTCCCAGCGCGGGAGGCGGCGAATGCATCGAGGAATGGGCCCCTCGGTGGGGCCGAAGCCAACTGCACGCAGCAGACTTCGTAACCCCCCCTTTCCCAATCCCCCCCCCTTCCGTCCGCCCCGAGCCCTGCGCCCCGATCCTCTCAGGCGGGCGAGGCGGCGCCCCCCACCCCTGGCGCTGAGGTGGGGGGGGGGCACTGGGCCCGGCAGGTGGAGCCTTCAACCGTGGGATGTGCAGTGAGGGGGGCGCCCACCCCCCTCCCCCTCCTCCTCCTCTTCCTCCTCCTCCTCCTCTCTCCTCCTTCCTCCCTCTTCCCTCCTCCCTCCTCCTCTTCCTCCTCCTCATCCCTCCTCCTTCCTCCCTCCTCCATCCTCCCTCCTCTCCTCCTCCCTCCTCCCTCCTCCCTCCTCTCCTCCTCTCCTCCTACCTCGCTCATCCCTCCTCCCTCCTCCTCCCTCCTCCTCCCTCCTCGTCCTTTCCACCTCTTCTGAGCGGCCTGGCATGTCGGGCGGAACTCAGGGATCGGGGGAGGCACTTCGCCTGCGATCACAGGTCTCGTCCCACAGCCTTGCAAGGGCTACGCCGCATCAGATCGGCAGGTCGGCTCGTGCGTCGGATCGGGCTGCATCGGCACAGAGTCGGAGTCGAGTTGGGTCGGTCGCGTCACGATGCACGACATCGGCATGCAAAAATCGGGCCGCATCGCGTAGTCGGAATGTCTCGGGATCAAATCGTATCGTCCCGGCCAAAGTCGCTATCGAATTTGCTCGATGATATCGAAATCGACAATGCCTGCCCATCTTGCTCCCCAGGTCCTCGATCTCGCCCCCCCCCCATCCTTCATTTTGGCCCCTGTTGCCCCCCGCGATCTTCGACCTCGCCCCCCAATCCTTGAGTGTTCGAAGTTCGAGGTGCCATCCAAATTTCGATGCTCGAGGCTCGAGGACGATCGAGGTTCGAGGGAAGACAGTGGAGGTTCCAGACTCGCGGAAAGAGGGCGTCTACCGCCTTTAGGGCCTCGGGGAACGTCCGTCGCCGATACGCTCGGGGAAGGGGGGGGGGCATCTCGCGCATGCCTGGGGAGGAAGAGTAAGTTAGGCGATCGAACAAATCATCGCACCATGCATTTTCCTCGATTTCGGCTTCTGGGTGCTCATTTCGGACCGCGGAGCCGTCAGACATCGATCCTGGGATGGCAAGCTTACCAGGATGGACCCCTTGAATGGCACTGGGACTGGACTCGAGAGCATTTTGAATGGCGGAGGGGGAGGAGGAGGAGGAGGAGGAGGAGGAGGAGGAGGAGGTGAGGAGGAGGATGAGATTGAGGCGGGGCAGGGTGGGAGGAGGCGGGGGGTGGGGCGAGGATTGGATTTGGTTGAGAAGGAGCAGGCTGTCCTCGAGAGAGTTGGGTGGTGAATGCTCCTTGCTCCTCCTCCTCCTCCTCCTATCCTCCTCATCCTCCTCCTCCTACTGCTCTACCTCCGCCTCCCTCCTCCTCCTCCTCCTTCTCCTCCTTCCTCCTCCTCCCTCCCCCTACCTCCTCCTCCTCCTCCTCCCTCCTCCTCCTCCCTCCTCCGCCTCCTCCTCCAGGCCACGGCGATCGTCGTCCTCCTCCCTCCTCCTCCTCCTCCTCCTCCTCCGCCCATCACCCCTCCCCCTTCCCCTCCCCCTCCCCCTCCCCCCGCGGTCTCCCCTCCTCTTCCTCCTCTTCCTCCTCTTCCTCCTCTTCCTCCTCCTCCTTTTTACTCGGCACGAGCGCACCCTCAACAATCGATGATCGAAGGGGCACCGTAGACCCTGTGGGTCTTAAAATTATCCCGGCAAAGCAACCTAACAGCGATGTGTAGGAGCATATCTGGAAGCATTCCCCTTCAGATTCAGATGAGAATCCAGTTGTAGAATTCTGCTGTTCTCGCAGTCGTAGTCGCATTCGCGATGACAGTCGCAGTGGCAACGGCAGTCGCAGTCACAGCCTCAGCCTCAGCCT
>CAUYUJ010020129.1:95000-102729 GCA_963575745.1 Prorocentrum cordatum | reverse complement strand
CCGCCGTGTAGTGCCCACAACGGCTGCACCACACGTGCGGGACTCCCGTGGCCAACTGCCTGGCGACCAAGAGGCGGTGGGGGCGGGTAGGGGGGGGAGAGGGCGAAAGGATGGCGAGGAGGGCAGGGGACAAGGAGGCGCAGGCAGTGGCCTTGGCCCTGGCCAAGGTCTGGAACCCCCTGGCACATCTGTCCTCCTCCTCCTCCTCCTCCTCCTCCTCCTCCTCCTCCTCCTCCCTCCACAGCCCGCCCCATGTCGAGAGCTTGTGGCAGGGTCATCAGCCCGCTGTTGTCGTTGTCGTCGTGGTCGTCGTCGTTGTCGTCGTCCTTCTGGATCGGCGGCAACGGCTGGAACCCCCTGGCACATCTGTCCTCCTCCTCCTCCTCCTCCTCCTCCTCCTCCTCCTCCTCCTCCCTCCACAGCCCGCCCCATGTCGAGAGCTTGTGGCAGGGTCATCAGCCCGCTGTTGTCGTTGTCGTCGTGGTCGTCGTCGTTGTCGTCGTCCTTCTGGATCGGCGGCAACGGCCGTAGGGCCTTCACAACATAGTGGCGAGAGGACCTTTTTACTCCACGAGTGGGGCTGCATGCCGAAAGGTATGAGTACACTGAGTAGGCTCAGCCCGCCGCTGGATCGGTGGATTGCGTGATCCTTTCCTGTCAACTGCGCAGGCTGGTGCGCAAAAGCGATGCTGCAACACGAGCGCGGGTGGCGCAGGCCGGCCGCATGTGAGGGTACCCATCGGCTGGAAGACGTAGGTAGAACCATGAAGTAGGAAGGCCGTGAAAGTAGGTTGGGTGTCCGCCCGCCCCCTTGGGAGGAGCAACGAGGTGAAGCCAAAAGATCGTTGAAGTAGGAAGGCGCTTAAAGTATATTGGAATCTGGGATTCCAAACATACCTACCTTCAGCGACCGATGGGTACGTGCTGCGCCTCGTGCCGAGGCAAACCCCCGTATTCGCACGGTGCCAGGAGCGGGAAACAGTTGGGGGGAGGGAGGGGAGGGTGGGGGGATAGCTAGGGGGTTGGGCAGGGGAGCGGCAGGGAGGGAGCGAGATGAGAACGGATGGGGGAGATAAGAGGGAACGGAGGAGGTACGCGGAAGCTGGAGCAAACACACAGCACACAACACACAACACACAGCACACAGCACACAGCACACACAACACACAACACCCAACACACCACATAACACATAACACATAACACACAACACATAGCACATAGCACACATCACATAACACATAACGCAGAACACACACACACTCTCACACACAAACACACATTCGGAGGCCACCTGCTGGGTACACGCGTGGATGATCATCGTGTAAGGCCATACGAGGTCCCTCCAGCTTCCGCGTCATGTGTATCCCGCTTCCTGCTAATGCAACTCTCTCCGCCGTCGACGACGATGCAGCATCCCAGTGCTCGGTAGTTGTTTGCGTTTTCGGGGGGTCCAGTGGGATCTGAGGGGTTCTGGAGGGCATGGCGAGGTTCTTGACTTCTGCAAGAGGTAGGCCCCGTAGGCCCAGGTAGTCCCCTTGATGCAGCGGGGCGAGCAAGTGACGCGCTTCATACTGCCATGCCTGGACATGCGTGTGCGCGGGAGTGACCTCTCGACGCCGGTGGCGGGCGGAGACGCGACAGCGGGAAGCTCAGGGCTCAAAGGCTTCGGGCCCCTTCCGGCCCCCCCCCGGATCTGACCGAAGTCGGCACGTCTCCACAGAAACGACGTCTCGAGCGTCCCAAAGACGAGGGTTTTTTTTGTCGCTCAGACATCGCGCCCGTCTGCTCCGCAAGGCGCCGCACCCAACGAGACTCTTGGGCGCTTGGGCCACCTCCATTTCAAAAAGAGGGTGCCTGAGGAAGCCGAACACCTCGCACGCCCACTCAGAGAAGGGCAACTGGCCAACATGTCTCCGCCGCCCGCGTGGAGGACGTGTCCTGTTCTGTCTGCTGCTGCGGGCGGCGCGCAGGAGGGGGCAGCGCAAGTGAAGGGGCCCCAGGACACACAAATAAATACACACAAATAAAATGATTCCCCATATTTTCCCATATTTTCTGGGTTTTTGTCTTTCCCCCCACTTCCCATATTTTACCATATTTTCCGGAGGATCGACGATTAATTGTGTCTGTGTGTTTTTTTCTCCTCCTGAGCAAGAGGGGCGGCTTTCCACCAAGAAGGCGGGGGAGCTCCTGAAAAGGCAGGGACTTCTCAGAGGCCATGTTATCGACCGCCTGGCCCCTCTGAGTGGGCCCCTTCCTTCTAAGAGTCCCCCTCGCTTTCTTGGAAGGCCTGCCTCTCGCGCTACCCCCTTGGAGTGCGCCGCCGGCATCCCACCAGCTAGACTCCACCAACTCCCAGGCGACCCGGCCCGCCCCCCCCCCCCCCCCCCCGGCCTCCACTGCCGCCGCGTCGCCGACGGCAAACACTCGGCCTTGGCCGAGTGGCTCCTGCACGAGGGGCCGGCAGGTAGACAGAGGACGCCAGAGGTGCCGCTCGGGGCGGGCTGGCAGGCAGACTCCCCAAAGCTCAGCGAAGTGGACGACCCTACACCGCCATCTGCTCACGTTCTCTTGCGACGGGCGAGGAGGAGGAGGAGGAGGAGGAGGAGGAGGAGGAGGAGGAGGAGGAGGAGGAGGAGGAGGAGGAGGAGCACACCCGCCTTGAGCAAGTCCAGCAGTGGCACGGGCGGAGGGCGGCTGCTTTTTCAAGACGAGGCCATCGCCTGGGCGCAGCGCACACTCGTCTTGAGCATGCCCGACATCTGCACACGTGAAGGGCGGCTCCTTTTCAGACGGTGGCTCTCCTCATGGCGCCGCGCACGCTCGTCTTGACTCTGTGATCGAAGATCTACACGGGCGAAGGGCGGTCCTGCTCCAAGCTGGGTCTCGTGCTGCAGACTTCCTCGACGCATGACCCGACATCCGCGTTCGTGCAACAGCTACAGATACACGGCCGGAGGACGGCTCCTTTTCAAACACAGGGAGGGCTCTCGCTTGACACCTGCGGACGGGGCAGCGGCCCGAGCCCTCGCGGACTGGGCAACGATGGGACGAGTGGGGGGCGGACTCGTTTCACATGAGGCTTTCGCTGGACCCTTGCCTGGCCTTTCGGTTCGTAGCGATTGTCATGTCCCATCGCCAGAAAGATGAAAGGTGGGTAGCAGGGTCTCGTCTGCACGTCAAGCTCGCGTGGCGCTTGTCTTTCAGAGGGCAGGGGGGGGGGGGGATCGCTTCCAGCTGGGGAGTGGAAGATGAGATGCGCAGAAAGGCACGAAGGGGACTTGGGGCGGGATGTTGTATCGTGGATTGCAGCATCGTGAAAGCACTCTGGGTTTACTCTGGTTCTCCCCCTCCTTCTGCTCCTGTTCCCCCTCCCTCGCCGTAGCCTCCGTCCTCCTCCTCCTCCTCCTCGTTCTTCCCCTCCTCCTTCTCCTCCTCCTCCAACCTAATCCTCAAGGCTCCCCCTCCTTCTCCTCCCTCCCCCTCCCCGCCTCCTCACCCCCTTCCTCCCCCTTTACCTCTTCTCCATAACTCTCCCTCCATTCCCCCCTCACCTTCTCCTCCTCCTCCCTCCTCCTCCTCCTCCTCCTACTCCTCCCCCTCCCCTCCTCCTCTTTCATCGCGAGCCTCCTCCTCGCCACTCCCCCCCCCCCCTCTCGGCCCTCTCCGCCCTGTCCCGCTCCCCTGCCCCCTGCCGCCGCCACTCTCCCGATCACCGCCGCCCTCCGACACCCGCCGCTCCGACGGGGCTGGCCTGCTTTCCCTACGCTTAGGTCGGGCGTGTCCCCCTACAGGGGGTCTCTGGGCGAAAAAAAACAAATGTCCAACAAATACTCAAAGAGGATCAAATACTCAAAGAGGATCAACAAATAATCAAAGAGGATCAAATGCCCAACAAATACTCAAAGAGGCCTGCTTTCCCCAACCCCAGGAAGCATTTAAGAACCCCCCCCGGCGATATCGTAGCACCGCATTTTTTATTCGACATTCCGAAGGGCCGAAATAACCGAACGATAGCTGTAGCACCTGGACACGATGATGCTGATGCTGATGCTGATGCTGCTGCTGCTGCTGCTGATGATGATGATGATGATGATGATGATGATGATGATGATGATGGTGGTGATGATGATGATGATGATGATGATGATGATGAGGATGATGAGGATGATGATGATGATGCGAATCTGGATGATGGTGCGGAAGGGTTATCGATTTGCCGGAGAGGGGGGAGGGGGTTCTTAAATGCTTCCTGGGGTTACTCTTAGGTCGGGCGTGTCCCCCTACAGGGGGACTCTGGGCGAAAAAAACCAAATGTCCAACCAATACTCAAAGATGACCAACCATCTTCCAAAAAAGGGCCCCCTGACAATTTGTTTGTCCTGTGTTTGAATACTCCTCCTGTAGATGGACAGGCCCGACTTAACCCTGCTCGTCTCGAAACGGTCATGAATCCCAGAACTGGCATCCAGGGTTATGTTGCTCTCATCGTACTTAAGGACCGCATCCCAAACATCATTTCGAGCACCCGGACAAGTGTCGAAAGAGTGTCGAAACAGTGTCGGACGAGCGTCTCACAGGGCCCGACACGTGAAAACCCTCGAGTTTCGGTACTTTTTTGGTGCTCAAAAGTAGGTTGGAACATCATAGACCCAGGGGCCCAAATGACGACATACCGGACGCCCCAATATGTTTGAAGCGCCAGATGTCTGGCTCGTCCCTTCCCCCCTCCTCTGGCGTCGCATTTGCTTCATGACGTGCCCTCCCAGGGATGTGGACCCATTCAGGAGAGCCAGCTTTTCTTTAATCATCGCTTTTGGACGTCCTGGGGGTCTGAAACTGGTCCCCTGAGGCCAAGCTTGGCGACAGGCTGGACGCCTAGATGTTTTCGAAGCTCTCGGTCTCCAGATCGACCCCAGACATCCGATGTCCTAACTCTTTTACCACGGGGTCTGGGGAAGTCCATGTCCTTTGCTTCCCCCCCGGGGCCAATTTTTCACCCCGACGAGCCGTTTTCTGACGGCCATGGGGCCCAGCGACGGCCCCGTATGCTCACCTCGTCTGGTTCCGGGCAGAGGAGGTCTTTTGTAGCGGGGGCGCAGACAAAACATGCAACAGTTCATCCTGTGGCGCATGGCGCGTGGCGGCCACGTGTGCTGACATTGTACGACGTGCGTATTCCGCACGAACGAGTGCACGTACTATTGCGCACATGCTCGAGGTCCCCTTTGCAGAGGACCCATTCGCCCGAATCCGACTCGTGCAATGCATTCATCTGCTGCACGGTAGCCCCGTGCTTGCCCGACCGCTCACCGTTCTGTGCGAGCGCCAGGCCCGCGACAAGTAACATGTGTCGCCGCGCCGCTTGTCCTCGACGCGCCCAAGTGGACGACGCCAACGCCACGGCAAATCCACGGCAAGCCCTGCGCCCCGCGCCCCAAGGAGACGACGCTGGCACCGCGGCAAACCCTCGGAGAGCCCACCGCGGCCGAGGCGGCGTTTGCCCTGGTGGCCGCGGCGCCCTCCCCAGAGCGTAAGGCCGCACGTCGGCACAAACGGCGCGGCGGCACACGCTCCTTGAAGTCAAATTCCGCTTGGAGGCGGCGGGGAGGTCTGACCTGGTTGGGACCCCCCAGAAAAACTGTTAGGAGGGAGGGATGGGGCCAAATCTCATCACAATTGGTCCCCGGGCCCCGCCCGGGGTCCATCTGGTGCATTTTTCATCCTGGAGCAGTTCTTCAGGGTTCCCCGGAGCCCGAAAACGGCCCCCGGAGGCCGAAAGAAGAGCAAAAAAGCTTTCCTGAACCCAGGGCCTCGAACACGCCCGCCCTTCCTGCTGGCTGGAGCCACCTCACACCCCCAGACGGCTCCAGCTTTCGGCTTCCAACAAAGACGCTGCAGTTCTCTCGGGCGCGGCGAGGGCTGTCCAGCTCCAGCGGCGCACCCTGCTGGTTGTCCGCCGCGCCGCCCGCCTGGCTCCTCGGCGCCGCGTGGCGGGCGGGGGCGGGCGCCCGCGGGGCCGAAGGCGCCCCGTTGGTGACGACCGGCGATGGCGGCGGCGACGCCGACAACGTCCCTGGGTCCCTGCGGCTGCCAACTTTCACATAGCGCGCTCGGAAGAGCTCAGCACGTGGACGCCTCGGGACCGACAACTGGGCAGCGTGTCGCGCCAAGGCGCCGTGGGCCAGAACTGGCCGAGCGACGCATCATCAAAAAAAATCCCGACTGCAACCCCCTCTTTTGTTTCAACACGGGGCGCCCAGGGAAGTCCTGACCCTTTCCTCAGGGTCGGCTTCACATTGCCATTCGTTTCCAGTTGGTCTCGGGGCCCAGCAAGGGCCCCATCGAGGTTGAATGCAGACGAAAAAGTCTTCGCCCTGTCAGACTGGCCGGCAACTGCACACCTACATACCCACAAGGTCTCGAGCGCATTTCTTTTCTGGTCGGCGATAATCCCGCCGTATGGCTCCAGCACCACAGCCGCGCCCGCGCGCACGACGACGATGAGCGACGAGCGACGAACGACGACGACGACGACGACGTGAGCAGCATGTAGGTGGCGACCTGCCCCACAGCGCCTGTGTACACCACAATGCTCACGTGCACCACAACGCGCGTGTACGCCAGAACGCCTGCGTACACCGCAACAGCCGTGTGCGACGCAGCGCCTGTGTACACCACAGTGCTTGCGTGCACTACAGCGCCGGTGTACACCACAGCGAATGTGTGACACCGCAGCAACCATGTGCAACACAGCAGCTGTGTACACCACGATGCTTGCGTGCACCGCAGCGCCTGTGCACACCACAGCGCCTGTCCACACCAGGGCATCCGCGTGCATGCAGCGCTGGTGTACACCACAGTGCCTGCGTGCGCAGAACAGGTAGAACGAGCATGTAGGTGAGGATATGCTGCGGACAGCTTAACGTCACGCTAGGAAAGTGCTGACAACAGAATGCGACGTGCTTCTCTTTTCCCTCCCCCCCTCCTCCTCCTCCTCATCCTCCTCCTCCTCCTCCTCTGCGGATTCCTATGCGGACGCCGATGCGCATCCCGATGCACACGGCGGCAGTGCCCGGAGCGCACTGGGGGGGGAGGGGCGTTGCGTTATAGGGGGTGGCAGGGGGGGCCGGGGGCTATAATGCCCATTATGCTCGAAGCAATAAGGAAACACGCTCCTCTCACAAGCGTCGAGCATTCAGCCAGCGCGGTTGCCTCAGACTAGAACGAATCAACTCCGTGTGCTGTGGGAAGTGCCCCCCATGACAAAAAGGTGCGCTCCCCCTTCGCCCGACCCCATCCGCTGCTCGCGCGCGCGCGCGACGGCTTGCGTTCTGCCCAGCAGTTCAAAGGGGGATCCAGCATGACGACAGTGCGAGACGGAGGTGGTGCCTTCTGCCCCGAACTGGAAGGAGGGATCCAGCCGTGGTGACGAGAAGACCCGACAGGAGGAACGGAAAGCGGCACAGACACAAACGGTTGGAACTCCGCGCGGGTTTCTCGGATCGGCGGTTGGCCCCCCCAGCGGCGCCTCGGGCGCCGCTCCTGGCGCGCTCCGCGAGCCAGGTGGGGAGGTCCAGCACCGATCCGAGAAATCCGCGCCCGAAAGTCTACGTTCGTGCCGCTGTCTCTCCGTCGACCTATGCAGGCCCAGGAAGTGCAACAGCAAAGCCCTGGTCCCTGGGCCGCTGCGGTCGGGAACTCTTGCGTGGCGTGTCGCAGCGGC
>CAUYUJ010020129.1:70000-90000 GCA_963575745.1 Prorocentrum cordatum | reverse complement strand
CCCAACATCGCCCCAACAGCACCCAAGAGGCCTCCAAGATGGCCCCATGACGGCCCAAGAGGCCCCCAAGAAGGCCCCAAGAGGGCCTCAAGACGGCCCAAGAGGCCTCCAAGACGCCCAAGATGGCCTCCAAGACGGCCAAGATGGCCCAAGAGTAGCCAAAAAGGCACTCAAGAGACCTCCTCCTCCATTCCCCCCCTTCCTATCTCTCCTCTCCTCCCCGTCCTCCCCCACGTGTTCCCCGAAGGCTGTAAAGACCGATTCGGGGAACATATGGCCCAATAACTTGGCAGACCTCTGGCCACAGCAGTCGGCCGCATCGGCGCTTCCGAAAGGGCAGGGGGCGGCGGTGATTCGCCGTAGGCGTCTTCGATCCGCCGCCCCCTTCTGCTGTAGCACAGGGGTGCCCGGCGTGCTGGATCCTATCGATTTTGGTTTTGGTTCTTTTTCCAAAAGAACTCTCCCAGTGGGTTTCGGCCCGTCCCGCCGGGGTCCCGGGATTTTTTCCACGGACCTCACTTCCCCAATTTTCTGCCCCAGACGGCTCCAAGATGGTCTCCAAGATGGCCAAGATGGCCTCCAAGATGGTCCAAGATCGCCTCCAAGTCCGCCCAAGATGGTCCAAGGCGGCCTCCAAGACGGCCCAAGAGAGTCCAAGAGGGCCCCAGACGGGCCAAGAGGCCCCCCCAGAGGCCTCCCAGACGGCCCAAGATGCCTCCAAGAGGTCCTCCAGGAGGGCCCGAAGAGGCCAAAATCATTGATTTTCCAAAGGTTTTCAAGGGATTTTGGAATTTGCTTCTTCTCGGCATTCCGACGGCTCCAGACGGCCCAAGAGGCCCCCAAGATCCCCCAAGAGGCCCCCAAGAGGGCCCCATGACGGCCCAAGTGGCCTCCAAGATGGCCCCAAGAGGGCCCCAAGACGGCCCAAGAGGCCTCCAACACGCCCAAGATGGCCTCCAAGACGCCCAAGATGGCCTCCAAGACTGCCTCGAAGCGCCCCAAGAGGGTCCCCCGTTGGCCCAGAAAGGCCCCCCAGACAGCTCCCGACGGCGTCAGACGTGCCAGGAACCCACAAAGATTGCCGAAGTTGGCTCAAAGCTGGCCCAAAAGGGCCCAAGAGGCCCCCAAGAGGGCCTCCAGGAAGGCCAGAAGAGGCCAACAACATAGATGTTCCTAAGGTTTTTGACGGATTTTGACATTTCCCTTCTTGTCGGCCTTCCGACGGCCCGAGACGGCCCAAGAGCCCCCAGAGATCGCCGAAAGATCGCCCAAGAGGCCTCCAAGACGGCCAAGATGACCTTCAAGACGCCCACGTGTTCCCCGAAGGCTTTCCAAACCGATTCGGGGAACACATGGTCCGATGGCTTGGTAGCCAAGCTGGCCCAAGATGTCCTCCAAGATGGTCCAAGATGGCCTCCAAGTCCGCCCAAGATGGTCCAAGACGGCCTCCACGCCGGCCCAAGATAATCCAAGACGGCCCAAGACGGCCCAAGAGGCCCCCCAGAGGCCTCCCAGACGGCCCAAGAGGCCTCCAAGAGGTCCTCCAAGAGGGCCCGAAGAGGCCAACATCATTGATTCTCCTTAAGATTTTGAAGTATTTTGGAATGTACTTCTTCTCGGCATTCCGACGGCCCAAGACGGCCCAAGAGGCCCCCAAGATCGCCCAAGAGGCCACCAAGAGGGCCCCATGACGGCCCAAGTGGCCTCCAAGGTGGCCGCAAGAGGGCCCCAAGACGGCCCAAGAGGCCTCCAACACGCCCAAGATGGCCTCCAAGACGCCCAAGATGGCATCCAAGACGGCCCCGAAGCGCCCCAAGAGAGGTCCCCCGTGGGCCCAGAAAGGCCCCCAAGACGGCTCCCGACGGCGTCAGACGTGCCAGGAACCCACAAAGATTGCCGAAGTTAGCTCGAAGCTCGCCCAAAAGGGCCCAAGAGGCCCCCAAGAGGGCCTCCAGGAAGGCCAGAAGAGGCCAACAACATAAGTGTTCCTAAGGTTTTTGACGGATTTTGACATTTCCCTTCTTGTCGGCCTTCCGACGGCCCGAGACGGCCCAAGAGCCCCCAGAGATCGCCGAAAGATCGCCCAAGAGGCCTCCAAGACGGCCAAGATGACCTTCAAGGTGCCCACGTGTTCCCCGAAGGCTTTCCAAACCGATTCGGGGAACACATGGTCCGATGGCTTGGCAGGTCTGGCCTCGACGTTCGGCCACATAGGCGCTTCCACAAAGGCAGGGGGCGGCGGTGATTCGCCGCAGTCGTCTTAGATCCGCCGCCCCCTGTCGATTCGTCGCAGGGGTGCCTGGCGTGCTGGATCCTATCGGTTTTAGTTCTTTTCTAAAAGAACTCCCCCTAGGGCTTCAGCCCGTCCCGCCGGGGTCCCGGAAGGCCGCGTAAACCACCTCAGCGTCCACACAAAATACTCCAAGACGGCTCAAGATGACCTCCAAGATGGCCATGTTGGCCCAAGATGGCCTCCAAGATGGTCCAAGATGGCCTCCAAGTTCGCCCAAGAGAATCCAAGACGGCCTCCAAGACGGCCCCCCCGAGGTCTCCAAGACGCCCCAAAGGCCTCCAAGAGGTCCTCCAGGAGGGCCCGAAGAGGCCAAAATCATTGATTTTCCTTGGGTTTTTGAAGGATTTTGGCATTCGCTTCTTCTCGGCCTTCCGACGACCCAAGACGGCCCAAGAGGCCCCCAAGATCGCCCCCACAGCGCCCAAGAGGCCTGCAAGATTGCCCCAGGACTGCCCAAGAGGCCCCCAAGACGGCCCCAAGAGGGCCCCAAGACCACCCAAGAGGCCTCCAATACGCCCAAGATGGCCTCTAAGACGGCCCTGGAGCACCCCAAGAGGACCCCAAGTCGGCCCAGAGAGGCCCCCCCAACGGCTTCCGACGGCGTCAGACGGGCCAGGAGCCCACCAAGATAGCCGAAGTTGGCTCGAAGCTGGCCCAAGACGACCCAAGAGGCCTCCAAGAGGGCCTCCAGGAAGGCTAGAAAAGGCCAATTACGCTACCGAGGAACCCCACGTACTTATTTTATGTCACGTGTGTTCACAAACCATGTCACATCTCGCTTCGCCATCCTGACGAGAGACTGACCACACCAGCCAGATCAGCCAGACCAGCCAGACTGACCAGTGGCGTCGAGGAAATGCCACGCCTGCCACCCCCTGGGAGCTTGCAACGCACCCCTCCGGTGTCGAGAAAGTGCCACGCCTGCTAGGCCCTGCGACATTGGCGCGTACAGAGACCGCGGTGGGCCCCCACCCCCAGCGCACCCCCGGTGGCGTCGAGGAAATGCCACGCCTGCTAGGCCCTGCGACATTGGCGCGTATAGAGACCGCGGTGGGCCCCCACCCCCAGCGCACCCCCTGTGGCGTCGAGGAAATGCCACGCCTGCCAGGCCCTGCGACATTGGCGCGTATAGAGACCGCGGTGGGCCCCCACCCCCAGCGCACCCCCTTTTGGCGTCGAGGAAATGCCACTCCTGCTAGGCCCTGCGACATTGGCGCGTATAGTGACCGCCGTGGGCCCCCACCCCCAGCGCACCCCCTGTGGCGTCGAGGAAGTGCCACGCCTGCTAGGCCCTGCGACATTGGCGCGTATAGAGACCGCCGTCGCCCCCCCCCCCAGCGCACCCCATGTGGCGTCGAGGAAGTGCCACGCCTGCTAGGCCCTGCGACATTGGCGCGTACAGAGACCGCGGTGGGCCCCCACCCCCAGCGCACCCCCCGTGGCGTCGAGGAAGTGCCACGCCTGCTAGGCCCTGCGACATTGGCGCGTATAGAGACCGCCGTGGGCCCCCACCCCCAGCGCACCCCCTGTGGCGTCGAGGAAGTGCCACGCCTGCCAGGCCCTGCGACATTGGCGCGTATAGAGACCGCGGTGGGCCCCCACCCCCAGCGCACCCCCTGTGGCGTCGAGGAAGTGCCACGCCTGCTAGGCCCTGCGACATTGGCGCGCGGGCGCCCGTCCATCCATCGGCGGCCTCCTCGGCTGTGCTGTGCTGTGCTGCTGTGCGGTGAGCTGTGCTGAGCTGTGCCGTGCTGCGGTGAGCTGTGCTCTGCTGTGCTGTGCTGAGCTGAGCTGTGCTCAGCTGTGCCGTGCTGAGCTGAGCTGGGCTGAGCTGAGCTGTGCTGAGCAGTGCTGTGAGGAGGAGGAGGGGGAAGAGTGAGGTGAGTGTCGCGGGTGTGTCGCGGGTGCGGCGCGGCAGGGAAGAAAACCAGAACCCCACGAAGCATGTGGGGAAACACATTGATTTTCTTAGGTTGGATTTTGAGATTTGCTTCGTTTCGGCCTTCCGACGGCCCGATACGGCCCAAGAGCCCCCAAAGATCGCCCAAAGATCGTCCAAGAGGCCTCCAAGATGGCCCCAGAACGGCCCAAGAGGCCCCCTAAGACAGCCCCAAGAGACCACCAAGACGGCCCAGGAGGCCTTTAAGACGCCCCAGAAGGCCTCCAAGACGGCCCTGGAGCATTCCAAGATGGAACCAAGTCGGCCCAGAGCGGCACCCCAAACGGCTTCCGACGGCGTCAGACGGGCCAGGAGCCCACCAAGACGGCCGAAGATGGCCCTAAGATGGCCCAAGACGGCCCAAGAGGCCTCCAAGATAGCCTCCAGGAAAGCCCGAAAAAGGCCCAAGAAGCCCAAGACGGCCCCAAGAGGCTCCCAAGACGGCCCAAGAGGCCTCCAAGACGGCCCAAGAGGCCTCCAAGACGTCCTCCAAGAAGGCCCAAAAGGGTCAAATTGGCCTCCAGACGACCAAGATGACCTTCAAGGTGCCCACGTGTTCCCCGAAGGCTTTCCAAACCGATTCGGGGAACACATGGTCCGATGGCTTGGCAGGTCTCGCCTCAACGTTCGGCCACATAGGCGCTTCCAAAAATGCAGGGGGCGGCGGTGATTCGCCGTAGGCGTCTTCGATCCGCCGCCCCCTGTCGATTCATCGCAGGGGTGCCTGGCGTGCTAGACCCTTTCGGTTCTGGTTTTGGTTCGTTTTCCCAGAGAACTCCCCCTGGGGCTTCGGCCCGTCCCGCCGGCCACCTGAAAGGATGCCGAAAGATTGCCAAGAGGTGGTTGCCAAGGGTTGTTCCTGCTCCAGACGGCCCAAGATGGCCTCCAAGACGCCACCAAGACGGCCAAGATGGCCTCCAAGACGGCCCAGATGGCCCCAAAATGCCTCCAAGACTGCCCAAGATGCACCAAAGAAGGCCTAAGATAGCCTCAAGATGGATCAAGACTGCCCAAGAGGCCCCCAAAAGGCCTTCAAGACGGCCCAAGAGGCCTCCAAGAGGTCCGCCAAAGGCCCGAAGAGGCCAAAATCATTGATTTTCCATTGGTGTTTCAAGGATTTGGGTATTTGCGCCTTTTCAGCTTTCCGACGTCCCAGGACGGCCCAAGAGGCCCCCAAGGTCGCCCCAAGATCGCCCAAAAGCGCCTCCAAGATGGCCCCATGACGGCCCAAGAGGCCCCCAAGACGGCCCCAAGAGGGCCCCAAGACGGCCCAACAGGCCTCGAAGATGCCCAAGATGGCCTCTAAGACGGTCCTGGAGCACCCCAAGAGGGCCCCAAATCGGCCCAGAGAGGCCCCCAAACGGCTTCCGACGGCGTCAGACGGGCCAGGAGCCCACCAAGATGGCCAAAGTTGGCTCGAGGCTGGCCCAAGAGGCCTCCAAGAGGGCCTCCAGGAAGGCCAGAAGAGGCAAAAAAACACTGGTTGTCCTTAGGTGTTTAAGGATTTTGATATTTGCATCTTTTCGGCCTTCCGACGGCCCGAGACGGCCCAAGATCTCCCAAAGATCACCCACAGATCGCCCGAGAAGCCTCCAAGATGGCCCCAGAACGGCCCAAGAAACCCCCAAGACGGCCCCCAGAGGCCCCCAAGACAGCCCAGGAGGCTATTAAGACGCCCAAGATGGCCTCCAAGACGGCCCTGGAGCACCCCAAGAGGGCCCCAAGTCGGCCCATAGAGGCCCCCCAAACGGCTTCCGACGACGTCGGGCGGGCCAGGAGCCCACCAAAACAGACAAGGCTAAACTCATTGATTTCCCACGAGTTTTCGAAGGATCGTGGCACTTGTTTTTTTTGTTCGGCCTTCCGACGGCCCGAGACGGCCCAAGTGTCCCCAAAGATCGCCCAAGAGGCCCAAGACGGCCCCAAGAGGCCCCCAAGACGGCCCAAGAGGCCTCCGAGACGCTCGAGATGGCCTCCAAAACGTCCTCCAAGAAGGCCCGAAAAGGTCAAAATGGCCTCCAGACGGCCAAGATGACTTTCAAGATGCCCACGTGTTTCCCGAAGGCTTTCCAAACCGATTCGGGGAACACATGGTCCGATAGCTTGGCAGGTCTGGCCTCAACGTTCGGCCACATAGGCGCCTCCAAAAATGCAGGGGGCGGCGGTGATTCGCCGTAGGCGTCTTCGATCCGCCGCCCCCTGTCGATTCATCGCAGGGGTGCCTGGCGTGCTAGACCCTTTCGGTCTTGGTTTTGGTTCTTTTCCAAAAGAACTTCCCCTGGGGCTTCGGCCCGTCCCGCCGGGGTCCCGGGAGGATTGCCACGGAGCAGGATTTCCCATGTTTTCCTCCAAGGCGGCTGAAGATGGCCTCCGAGATGGCCACGTTGGCCCAAGATGGCCTCCAAGATGGTCCAAGATGGCCTCCAAGTCCGCCCAAGAGAGGAGGAGATGCCTCCAAGTCCGCCCAAGAAACTTCCAACACGGCCCAAGACGGCCCGAGAGATGCCCAAGAGGCCTTCAAGACGGCCGAATATGCCTCCAAGAGGTCCTCCACGAAGAGGGCAACATCATTGATTTTCCTTGGGTTTTTGAAGGATTTTGGCATTCGCTTCTTCTCGGCCTTCCGACGACCCAAGACGGCCCAAGAGGCCCCCAAGATCGCACCAAGATCGCCCACGAGGCCTCCAAGAGGGCCCCATGACGGCCCAAGAGGCCCCCAAGACGGCCCCAAGAGGGCCCCAAGACGGGCCAAGAGGCCTCCAAGACGCCCAAGATGGCTTCCAAGACGGCCCCGAAGCGTCCAAAGAGGGCCCCAAGCCGGTTCAGAAAGGCCCCCAAGACGGCTCCCGACGGCGTCAGACGGGCCAGGAACCCACCAAGATGGCCGAAATTGGCTCGAAGCTGGCCCAAGACGGCCCAAGAGGCCTCCGGGAAGGCCAAGAAAAAGGCCAAAAACATGTATGTTCCTTAGGTTTTCGAAGGATTTGACATTTACTTCTTTTCGGCCTTCCGACGGCCCGAGACGGCCCAAGAGCTCCCAAAGATCACCCACAGATCGCCCGAGAAGCCTCCAAGATGGCCCCAGAACGGCCCAAGAGGCCCCCAAGACGGCCCCCAGAGGCCCCCAGGCAGCCCAGGAGGCTTTTAAGACGCCCAAGATGGCCTCCAAGACGGCCCTGGAGCACCCCACGAGGGCCTCAAATCGGCCCATAGAGGCCCCCCAAACGGCTTCCGACGGCGTCAGACGGGCCAGGAGCCCACCAAGACGGCCGAAGATTGCCCTAAGATGGCCCAAGACGGCCCAAGAGGCCTCCAAGAGGGCCTCCAGGAAGAACCGACAAGGCCAAAATCATTGATTCTCATGAGTTCTTGAAGGATTGTGGCATTTGTTTTTTTCGGCCTTCCGACGGCCCGAGACGGCCCAAGTGCCCCCAAAGATCGCCCAAGAGGCCCAAGACGGCCCCGAAAGGCCCCCAAGACGGCCCAAGAGGCCTCCAAGACGCTCAAGATAGCCTCCAAGACGGCCCCAGAGCCCTCCAAGACGTCCCCCAAGAAGGCCCGAAAGGGTCAAAATTGCCTCCGGACGGCCAAGATGACCTTCAAGATGCCCACGTGTTCCCCGAAGGCTTTTCGAAACGATTCGGGGAACACATGGTCCGATAGCTTGGCAGGTCTGGCCTCAACGTTCGGCCACATAGGCGCTGCCAAAAAGGCAGGGGGCGGCGGTGATTCGCCGTAGGCGTCTTCGATCCGCCGCCCCCTGTCGATTCATCGCAGGGGTGCCTGGCGTGCTAGACCCTTTCGGTTTTAGTTTTGGTTCTTTCTCCCCCCCCAAAAAATTAGCCTGGCGAAGGACCCAACCATATGCAGCTGCGAGTACCGCACGGATATGAGACGAAGGAGGGGGCACGCAAACTAGGCCCCTCTTCTCATAGGCACCGCGCCACTGGGGCCTTCGGTGGAGCTCCCTGGGGCCACGAAACGTGTGAAGGGTGTGCCGAAATGGGTGGTGGGGAGGCATGCGGACCCTGCCACTGGGGCCTTCGGTGGATGGGGCCACGAAACGTCCCTATGCGGGCCAGCTCCCTATGACGAAACGTGTGAGGGGTGTGCCGAAATGGGTGGTGAGCCACTGGGGCCTTCGGTGGAGCTCCCTATGGGGCCACGAAACGTGTGAGGGGTGTGCCGAAATGGGTGGTGGGGACGCATGCGAACGCAACCACTGGGGCCTTCGGTGGAGCTCCCTATGGGGCCACGAAACGTGTGAGGGGTGGGCCGAAATGGGCGAGGGGCGGCATGCCAACTCTGCCACTGGGGCCTTCGGTGGAGCTCATTATGGGGCCACGAAACGTGTCAAGGGTGTGTCGACATGGGTGGCGCGGACGCATGCGAACCCTGCCACTGGGGCCGTCGGTGGAACTCCCAATGGGGCCACGAAACGTGTGAGGGGTGTGCAAAAGTGGGTGGGGGCGGCATGCGAACCCTGCCACGGGGGCCTTCGGTAGAGCACCCTATGGGGCCACGAAATGCGTGAGGGGTGTGCCAAAGTGGGGTGGGGGCGGCATGCGAACCCTGCCACTGGGGCCGTCGGTGGAGCTCCCTATGGGGCCACGAAACGTGTGAGGGGTGTGCCAAAGTGAGATGGGGGCGGCATGCGAACCCTGCCACTGGGGCCTTCGGTGGAGCTCCCTATGAGGCCACGAAACGTGTGAGGGGTGTGCCAAAGTGGGGCGGGGGCGGCATGCGAACCCTGCCACTGGGGCCTTCGGTGGAGCTACCTATGGGGCCACGAAACGTGTGAGGGGTGTGCCAAAGTGGGGTGGGGGCGGCATGCGAACCCTGCCACTGGGGCCTTCGGTGGAGCTACCTATGGGGCCACGAAATGCGTGAGGGGTGTGCCAAAGTGGGGTGGGGGCGGCATGCGAACCCTGCCACTGGGGCCGTCGGTGGAGCTCCCTGTGGGGCCACGAAACGTGTGAGGGGTGTGCCAAAGTGAGGTGGGGGCGGCATGCGAACCCTGCCACTGGGGCCTTCGGTGGAGCTACCTATGGGGCCACGAAGCGTGAGGGGTGTGCCAAAGTGGGGTGGGGGCGGCATGCGAACCCTGCCACTGGGGCCTTCGGTGGAGCTACCTATGGGGCCACGAAACGTGTGAGGGGTGTGCCAAAGTGGGGTGGGGGCGGCATGCGAACCCTGCCACTGGGGCCTTCGGTGGAGCTCCCTATGGGGCCACGAAACGTGTGAGGGGTGTGCGGAAATGGGAACTAATGGCGATGGCGATGATGATGATGATGATGATGATGATGATGATGATGATGATGATGATGATGATGATGATGATGATGATGATGATGATGATGATGATGATAATGCTGGTGGTGATAACGATGATGATGCTGGTGGTGATGATGACAGGATGGTTGGGAACTAATGGCGATGGCGATGATGATGACGATGATCATGCTGGTGGTGATGATGACGATGATGATGATGATGATGATGATGATGCTGATGATGATGATGATGATGATGATGAGGATGATGATGATGATGACGATGAGTATGATGACGGCGATGGGAGGAGGGAGGAGGGGGGAGAGGAGGAGGAGGAGAGGAGAGGAGAGGAGAGGAGAGGAGACGCGGGGCGCTGTCTCTTCAAAACGAGGACCCAACACCACAGGATGGTTGGGAAAAAATCTCCCCCTGTGGCTTCGGCCCGTCCCGCCGGCCACCTGGAAAGATCTTCCAGATTGCCCAGGGGTGGTTGCCAAGGGTTGTTCCTGCTCCAGACGGCCCAAGATGGCCTCTAAGACGCCTCCAAGACGGCCAACATGGCCTCCAAGACGGCCCAGATGGCCCCAAGATGCCTCCAAGATAGCCCAAGATGCCTCCAAGATGGCCTAAGATAGCCTCAAGATGGTGCAATACGGCCCAAGAGGCCCCCAAGAGACCCCGAAGACGCCTCCAAGAGGTCCTCAAGGAGAGTCCGAAGAGGCCCAAACCAGTGGTTTTCCACAGGTTTTTGAAGGATCTGGGCATTTGCTTTTTTTTTGGCCTTCCGAAGACCTCAAGACGACCCAAGAGGCCCCCGAGATCGCCCCAAAATCGCTCACGAGGCCTCCAAGATGGCCCCATGACGGCCCACGAAGCCCCCGAGAAGGCCCCAAGCGGGCCCCAAGACGGGCCAAGAGGCTTCCAAGACGGCCAAGCTGGCCTCCAAGACGGCCCCGAAGCGCCCAAAGAGGGCCCCAAGCCGGTTCAGAGAGGCCCCCAAGACGGCTCCCGACGGCGTCAGACGGGCCAGGAACGCCATAAGGCGGCCATAGAAACCCCCGAAGCCCCGAAAGGACCCCAACAGGCCCTCAACAGGCCCCAAGAGCCCATCCGGGAGGAAAGAGAGGGAGGACAGAGAGGAGAGGGGAGGACAGAGAGGAGAGGAGACTGCCGCCCGGGCACCGGGTGCCACGACGGACTCGCGCCGCCCAGACCATCTCGGACCTCGTCGCGCCGAGAGCCCTGGCTGCAGCGGCGCGGGCCGCCTGCAGTGGCGGGGTGACCGCACGTCGACTTTCGGGGCCGCTCCTCGTGCATCAGGGGCTACGCCAGAGAGGGCGCGACTGAGCATTACAGTCATCGGCCTGACCTAAGGAACGATAAATAAGGAACGAAGCCCCTTTTTTACCCCAAGGAATAACGCATAAGGAACGATAAATAATAGATAACGCATGAGGCACTGTTTATAACGCATGTAAAACCTAAGGAACGACCGAGCCCCTTTTGAAAAGTAAATGTTCCTTATTCAAGCCGCTCACTGTACGCGTTCTGCCGCTCCTGCCATGGCTGCTGCTCACGGTGCCTGGGCCTCCGGCGCCCGTTCACGGAGCACGCTCTGGAGGACTTCGTCGGCATCGGCCGGTCCTCGCCGACCTCGTGGGGCAACCCGTCGTGGGCGGAGGCAGAGAAGAGCGCCTCGAGGGCGATTTCCCATCTACGCCTTGCGCACGACGCACGCGCAGGTCCGCCACGGGCTGCAGGTGGCCGAGCCCGCGAACGCTTTCCGAGGCCACCTCCGCGAGGCCACGCGGCGCCACCCGAGGTCCACGGAGCTGATGGTGAGGGCTTTCGCCGCGCGGGGCGCGCGGACACCTAGAGGTTGATTCCCAGTGTGTTCTGTCTCAGCTTGCCTTGCTCCTTCCCCTTCTCCTGCCTCGGCCTCCGCCTCCTCCCCTCCCTTCCTCTCCCTCCTCTGACTGTGTACCGGCTTATCCGGCCGTGCATTGCCGCGGGAACTCCCGAAGAGGCAGCGCACCGAGTTCGTGGCATGCATTTCGCCGCACGTCCGTCCTGGTCGCGTGGCCGATAGGTTGTGGGCACGGCTGGTCCACCTCCTCCCCCCTTCCTCTCCTTCCTCTCCTTCCTCGGCCTCCTTTCCCCCCCTCTGTCTGTGTAATTACCGGCCTATCCGGGCGCGCATTGTCGCGGGCACACCCGATGAGGCGGCGCGCCGAGTCCGTGATATGCATGTCGCTGCACGTTGGTCCACTCGCCTCTGTCCCCGCCGCGTGGCCGATAGGTTAGGGGCATGGCAGCTCCCCCTCCTCCCCCCTCCTCTCCTCCTCCTCCTCCTCCTCCTCCTCCTCCTCCTCCTCCTCCTCCTCCTCCTCTTCCTATGGCTGTCCCTGCAGCGTAGCCGATACGACGGCCACAAGTGGGCTGACCGCGCCCCGGGCCCCGGGGCTGTTGTCAGGTTCCGCTGGTCTTCAGGACCCCTTGGATCGCACGTGGCTGGAATTCGGTTGGCGGTTTTTCGCTCCCAGTGCGCGCCTCCCCGGCCGCCGGGGGCACGGCTGGGCAGGGCCCAAGGCCCAAGCGACGCCTGGCGGCGCGAGTGGTGAGGCAGCATCGCAGGCTGACTCTTGGAGCCTCCGTCGGTGTTGTTGGGATCTGCGCGGAATGTGATGCAGCAGGCTTCAATCAGGCCTTGCAGAATGCTGCAAGATCCTGCAAGGTCCTGCACCCAAGCCCGGGTCAATGCGCAGGATCCTGCAAGATCCTACAGGTTCCTGCACCCAACCCCGGGTCAATGCGACCCTGGCCCTGCAGGATCCTGCAAGATCGGGCGCTCTGGCTGACCTCCGTTTGCATTGACACCCGTCTCAAGGCTCCCATATCTTGGTAGGAGTCTATGAAGATGGAACTTGGAGGGAGGGTTTATTGCAACATCGTTGATGAGCTCTGGACTTACACTGGTCCTCTTCCTTTTTCTCCTCTCTTTCCCTCCTTCCCCTCCTCATCCACCTCCTCCCCCCTCCCCCATCCCCATTCTCTCTTCCACCTCCTCCTCCTCTTCCTCCTCCTCCTCCTCCTCCTCCTCCTCCTCCTCCTCCTCCTCCTCCTCTTTCTTCCGGCAGCGACGACGACCACGGCGACGACGCGCCAGGCCTGCATGCGCCTGTTCACCCGTATCTGGCCGTTGGCCTTCAGAACCGAGCCGTCCGCGAAGATGCCGGCTGACCGGGACCTCGCGGGCGGAGCCCGCTGCCGCCGCCCGCCGCTGCCTGCCGCCGCGGCGCCGCCGCCGCGCCCGCCACCGTCGTCGTCATCGTCGCCGTCGTCGCCGTCGTCGACGTCGACGTCGTCGTCGGTCAGCCGTCGTCGTCCTCGCCTTCGGCGTCGTCGCTTCCTCGAGGTCTGCACTCGGGCCGTCGCTCTCCTCCTAATCCCACCAGCCATTTGGGCGTAGGTGGTCTAGAGTGTTTCCTCTGTTGCCCCTCCTGCTTCCCCTTCGGGGAGGGGTTTACCCCTCCCCCTTCCCCCTCCCCTGGACCTGGACGGGGGGTTTCGCGACGCGTTGGAACGTCCAAAACGGCCTCGGCGAGGAAGCCAAAACCATTGGATTTACCAAGGCTTTGGCCCCATTTTGGCGTCCTGATGGGGGGACAGTAATTAGGGAACCCCCCTTCTTTGATCGATGTCCTCCAAGATGGCCCCAAGAGGCGCCCAGGAGGCCCCAAGAGGCCCCAAAATGGCCCCAAGATCGCCCCAAAATGGCCCCAAGAGCCCCCCAAGAGACCCCCAAGAGGACCCCAAGCGGCCCCGAGAGGCCCCCCCGAGGCACCCAAGACGCCCAAGAGTCCCTCAGGACCGCCAAGAAACCCCCAACGCGTCCCAAGAGGCCTCCAAAAACCGCCCAAGAGATATCCCAAGGGGCTCCGAAAGGCATTCAGAAGACCTTCAAGAGACCCCGAAAAAGGCTTCAAGAGGATCCCCGAGGCCCCCGAGATCCCCCCCGGACGATCCAATAGGTTTCCAAAACAACTCCAAGAAACATCTTAAGAGGATCGTATGTTCGTCATGATTCCTCCTCCTTCTCCTTGTCCTGCTTATTAGTATCCTCCTCCTCCTCCTCCCCTTTATCCAACTACTCATCATCCGATTACCAACACCATCAACAGCAACATCAGCAGCACAAGCAGCAGCAACAGCAGCAGCAGTACCAGCAGGAGCAAAAACACCAACAATAACACTTGCAACCTTCGCCGCACAAGATCTCCCACTTCACCGTTGCTGCCCACTCTGGTTCACTATGTGCGTCTTTTCTTCCCTTCTTCCGTCAGCTTTCTTGGGCATCGTTTCTGGATGGGCTGCTTGGTGTACTTTTTTGGTTCACAACCGCAAGCGGACAGCCGCGCGGCGTCGTGAAGTCGCGCGAGGAGCGCAACCCAATGCAAGAGCACAGCGCGGCTTCCGCCGGGCGAGCGCGGAAAAAGGACGGGGCCACCAAGCGGAAGCGGCGCTCAGCGGCGAACGTGGTCAGGCGACACACCACGGCACCGCAAGCGAGGCGGGGGAGGACGAGGAACCGACGAGACGACGAAAGGAGGGAGAAACGGAAACGAACGCAGCGCCGCTCAGAGGCGGAAGACCGAGCCCGTGAACGCCAGGGACACGTCATCCTCCAGGTTCATGCGCAGCGAGTGGAGCAAGCGTGTGGCCAGAATCAGGCAGGTGGCGATACTTGTTGGTCAACAGGCTCGCGAGGCGTGTCGAAAGCCGTCCAAACACTAGTCGGGCCGCGACGAGGCAGCAGGAGGAAAAAAAATCCCGGCAAAGCAACCTAACAGCGATGTGTAGGAGCATATCTGGAAGCATCCCCCTTAAGATTCAGATGAGAATCCAGTTGTAGAGTTCTGCTGTTCTCGCAGTCGTAGTCGCATTCGCGATGACAGTCGCAGTGGCCTGCATTAGCCTCAGCCTCAGCCTCAGCCTGCCTCAGCATCAGCCTCAGCCTCAGCTTCAGCCTGCCTCAGCCTCAGCCTCAGCCTGCTCCTGCATCAGCCTCAGTCTGCCTGCAGCCTCGGCCTCAGCCTCAGCCTGCCTCAGCCTCAGCCTGCCTCAGCCTCAGCCTCAGCCTCAGCCTCAGCCTCAGCCTGCCTCAGCCTCAGCCTCGCCTCAGCCTCAGCCTCAGCCTGCCTCAGCCCTCAGCCTCAGCCTGCCTTCAGCCAGCCTCAGGCCTCAGCCTCAGCCTCGGCCTGCAGCCTCACCTGCCTTCAGCCTCAGCCTCAGCCTCGGCCTCAGCCTCAGCCTCAGCCTCAGCCTCAGCCTCAGCCTCAGCCTCAGCCTCAGCCTCTCAGCCTCAGCCTCAGCCTCCCTCAGCCTCAGCCTCAGCCTGCTTCAGCCTCAGCCTCAGCCTCAGCCTGGCCTCAGCCTCAGCCTGCATCAGCCTCAGCCTCAGCCTCAGCCTGCCTCAGCATCAGCCTGCCTCAGCCTCAGCCTCAGCCCTCTGCCTCAGCCCTGCTTCAGCCTCAGCCTCAGTCTGCCTTCAGCCTCGGCCTCAGCCTCAGCCTGCCTCAGCCTCAGCCTGCATCAGCCTCAGCCTCAGCCTCAGCCTGCCTCAGCCTCAGCCTGCCTCAGCCTCAGCCTCAGCCTGCTTCAGCCTCAGCATCAGTCTGCCTTCAGCCTCGGCCTCCCTCGGCCTCAGTCTCAGCCTCAGCCTCAGCCTGCTTCAGCCTCAGCCTCAGCCTCTGCAGCCTGCCTCAGCCTCAGCCTCAGCCTGCCTCAGCCTCAGCCTCAGCCTGCTTCAGCCTCAGCCTCAGTCTGCCTTCAGCCTCGGCCTCAGCCTCAGGCTGCCTCAGCCTCAGCCTGCATCAGCCTCAGCCTCAGCCTCAGCCTGCCTCAGCATCGGCCTGCCTCAGCCGCAGCCTCAGCCTGCCTCTGCCTCAGCCTCAGCCTCAATCTGCCTTCAGCCTCGGCTTCAGTCTCAGCCTGCCTCTGCCTCAGCCTGCATCAGCCTCAGCCTCAGCCTGCCTCAGCCTCAGCCTGCCTCAGCCTCAGCCTCAGCCTAGCCTCAGCCTCAGCCTCAGCCTGCTTCAGCCTCAGTCTGCCTTCAGCCTCGGCCTCGGCCTCGGCCTGCCTCAGCCTCAGCCTGCATCAGCCTCAGCCTGCCTCTGCCTCAGCATCAGCCTGCCTCAGCCTCAGCCTCAGCCTGCCTCAGCCTCAGCCTCAGCCTCGGCCTGCTTCAGCCTCAGCCTCAATCTGCCTTCAGCCTCGGCTTCAGTCTCAGCCTGCCTCAGCCTCAGCCTGCATCAGCCTCAGCCTCAGCCTCAGCCTGCCTCAGCCTCAGCCTGCATCAGCCTCGGCCTGCTTCAGCCTCAGCCTCAGCCTGCATCAGCCTCAGCCTGAGTCTGCCTTCAGCTTCGGCCTCAGCCTCAGCCTGCCTGCCTTCTCAGCCTCAGCATCAGCCTGCCTCAGCATTCAAAATGTGGCCAGGGAATGGAATTCTGGGAACTCGAAGAACACGAAGTGGCCTACAGTTTGCTCCGGGCATTCAAAATCATACCCAGGAATGGAGTTCTGGGAAGTCCAAGAGCACGAAGTGGCCTACAGTTGGCTCCGGGCATCCAAAATGTGGCCCGGGAATGGAGTTCTGGGAACTCGAAGACCACGAAGTGGCCTACAGTTGGCTCCGGGCATCCAAAATGTGGCCCGGGAATGGAGTTCTGGGAACTCGAAGACCACGAAGTGGCCTACAGTTGGCTCCGGGCATCCAAAATGTACGCCGGGAATGGAGTTCTGGGAACTCGAAGACCACGAAGTGGCCTACAGTTGGCTCCGGGCATTGAGAATGTGGCCCGGGAATGGAGTTCTGGGAGGTCGAAGAATGGAGTTCTGGGAGGTCGAAGAGCACGAAGTGTGTGACTGTTTGCGAAAAACGAAGTTCCCCGGCAATCCCCAACGGCCCCCCAACGCCCCCCCAACGGCTCCCCAACGGCTGCCCAGACCCCCCTGTGGAGTAATGTGCTGCTCTCTTTTTACACCATTAGAAACCTATCAGTCTTCGCTGTTAGGTAACAAGCGAAGCGAGCGACCAGGCAGCCACTCAGGAGAAGAAGCAGAACCGGTACTCCCAAACCCTGTGGCATGGAAGTCCTGGTGGCGACCAGCAGGTAAACGCAGCCAAAATGGCGCGGCGGCGCGACCATAAACACGCAGAGGTCGAACGCTCGGTGTGAGTCAGGCAAACGCCAACTGGTGGGGATACGCGAGGCGTCTAGAATTTCCATCGCCTCTACGCTTACTCGATATTTGTACTACGTCGCCTGCTCGCCTGGAACTGTTCTTTCGGGGCCCCGCTTTTCCCGCGTATTGTTCTCGCGCACAGGACGCCAAAATCTGTCATGTTACACGATTTGATGTCAAATCGGCATGTTGTTTTGTTTGCTTCGTTGCAGAGTGGGGACCCCAGTGTCGCGTTTGCCTCGTTTCGACGACTTGGCGAATCCAGGTCCGCTAGGAAACCCGTCGGTGGATGGAGAAAAATCAGCGCAATGGGAAAAGGATAGGTGGGAGGGATCGGATGTCAGATATGGTGCGCAGAACCAGGCTTCCCTCCACAATTACTCAATATGAAAATACTCTCCCTCTTCCCCTGATGGCGTCCGGGTGATGGCCGCGCACCCTCCGCGTACTGTTTTTTACACACAGGATGCCCGGGAAATCCCGGGAAACGACTCTCGCTGAGGCGCCGGCGTCATTTTTTTCCAAAATGCTGCTCTCGTTGAGGCGCCGGCCTCATTTCTGCTCCCGAATCGTTCCGAATCGTGCTCCCGCTGCAGCGTGGGCCTCATTTTCGGATCGGTGTTTGGCCTCCGTCGTTCAGGATGGCGTTCTCGCCCCAGCGCGGGCCTCTTTCTCGCGCGCCCATCCGCCCGCCACCACCGCGCCGCACCGCACCACTTCCGCCACCACCACCACCACCACCACCACCACAACCACCACCAGCACCAGCACCAGTACCAACACCACCACCACCAGCACCACCACCACCACCAGCACCACCACCACCACCATCACCACCACCACCACCACCACCACTACCACCACCACCACCACCACGACAACCACGCACACACGCACGCACGCACGCACGTGCACCACCACCCACTACGCACGCGCGCGCGGAGCCACAGGTCCGCTATGACACGCGTCCGCGGATCGAGAAAATCAGCGCTATGGTAAGGGATGGGAGGGAGGGGTAGGACGTCAGATATGACGCGAGCGCACCTAGCTTGAGCTTCCCCCTCCCCATCTTCCCCCCTTCTCCTCGTCTTCGTGCTCTTGCCGAATGTGTTAATACTCTTGCGGTGCCCTGGGTCCTAATGGGGGATTTCAGCATGGCGCCGGAACTTCTGGCGGAGGCTGGGTTTTTGGAACTAGTCCGTGCTAGAACTATTGACCAAAATAATGTGTCCATGTCTCGTGGTGTTGGTGAAGCCATGACCGACTGCGTGATGTGTAGCCTCCCGTTGTTCCCGTACATCACTGTGCAGTTTGACGCCTACTCCCACTTCAAGACCCATGCGCGTCTGGATGTCTCCCTTGACTTTGAGACCCTGGCCGCCCCAGCGTGCCAGCGCAGACTTCCAATGAAGTTCCCTGAAGCTCACGGTCCTGATAACTGTTGGTTGGCGTCCGTTTCTGCTGCGGGTCACACGACGTCTTCTCGTTCCTTGACTATCCCTGGTGTCATGTGGTCTGAAATTCCGCAGCACGCCCGAGAGCACCCTGCCCCGTCTTTGAATGCGCAGCCTTTTCTGGGGTCTCGCGCGGCCGAGCTGAGGATGATCTCCCCTGTGCCTGCGCCAGTGTTGATGGGCCATGTCGGTCCTGGGGCAGGGGAGCCACGCTGCAGAGGAATGACACCTCCTCGGCTGAGCGGGGTCCAATTGCCCAACGCTCTCGCTGTCCCACGCTGACCTTCTGGCCTACGGTTGCCACGCGCGCTGATGAGTATTGGGAGCTCCTGAAGGCCCTCTTTCAGTGACCCCGCCAGGGGGCTTCGGGATGTCTTGGTGAAGCTGGCGCCCTTGGTCAGCACTCGTATCGAGCCCTTCAAAGACCCCAGCGAGGCCTCTGCCTGGGTTGCGTTATTGGAAGGCCCTCCTTATAACCGGGATGTTGTTAGACTTATGATCGATCGTGGTTCTGATAGTTGCGCGCGTGCTTGGTCGCAAGTATATGAGCGCGCCCGCAAGAGCACGCGCGACTGGTTGAAGCAGGCCCCCCCCCCCGTGGTGCTAAACAAACGCATGCGCATTTAAAGGCTGACGACCGATCAAATACATGTAAAATATTTTGAGACCAACCCGGGAGTCGTCACCGAACCAAGTTCCATGATAAGGTATGGTGGACATGTTCGGTTTTGCTGGTGGACGCCTGATCCTGTTGCCACATAATGTTTGAATGTGGGTCTGTCTGAACTTCGTGCTCTTGCCCAGGTTGCCCTGATGCGTGCTGAACCGCTCGAGCTCAGGGATGTCTCACGCGCGTGTGCTTGTTCTTTTGTGTCTCCCCAATTAGTGCTTTGCGCGACCCGCCTAGCCCTTAACCGGAAGAAGCCCGCTCTCGACCCGCAGACCAAAAGTGTTTGTTTCTCTGCGTGCAGTGCTGTCGGGGTTGATCTATGGTCACCCATGATCCTCCGTTCCTTGCCTGCGCCTTCGCTGGAGAAGCTCCCTGATGTTGTTTTCGCTGGAATCGAGGAGACCATGACCTTCCCGCACCAGTTCCTCTTTTGTACCATGGCTGCACCGCCCAAGTCCATCAACGAGGAGAGAGAGAGAGAGAGAGAGAGAGAGAGAGCTCACGAAGTACCCGACATTGTACCTTGTTTATTGTAAAGCTCGTGGCTTTGACACCGATTCATGCAAGAGTGAGCATCTGGAGATCTGGGGCACCGCGGTGAACATACGCTTCGGCCTTGAATGCCGGCCCGCTCAGAGAAAGCTGTCACGGCGTTGCTCTCTCGTCTGGTATGGCCGCCGTCTCGGCCAACTGGGACATGGAGAAGCTCTTCGACTCTGTGTCTCCTCACAAGCTCATGCAATTGGCTGTTAAACACGGTTGCGCCGCGCACCTCCTGTACCTCGGCTTGCTTGTCCACGCTTCCCCGAGGGACCTGGAAGTGTCCAGAAAGCTGTCGGAAGTTCTCGTGGCTGGGGAGTCTATCTTAGCGGGGTGTGCGGGGTGCGTGGTCAGAGTATGCCTTGGGTGAAGTGTTGCTTACATGATGTGCTGGAGCGTGCCCACTCGAGGATCCCTGTAGACCCTGGACTGAGCCCCCAAGTTCGTGTTCTATCAAGTCGCACGTGGACGGCATTTACAATTTGTGCATTGTACCCCTTCCTTCCTCGCGGAGTATTTCCCGCGAGCTGTTGCCGCCTTCCGCGACGATGTGATCGAGCTGGGTTGTTTCGTCTCAAGTAAGTC
>CAUYUJ010020129.1:62500-65000 GCA_963575745.1 Prorocentrum cordatum | reverse complement strand
CGATGAGCCGCGGCGGGGCTCGCGGCTCGCTCGGGGGGCCCGCCGTTGTCAGGGAGTTGTGGCCGAGGGCGTTCTCGGGGGAGGCACCCTCGGCTCGAGGCTGGTCGGCGCGGCCAGGCTTCAGGATCACGAGTAGTTGGGAAGTCTCTGGCGCAACGCCCAGCCTGGCCTACTGACACCACTGGGGGTGCGACAAGGAGGAGTTATGTAAAAGGATGGAGGGCAACTAGTTAATTTGTCCCTCCGAAAACAATCATCAACAAAAGAAAAAAGGGTGAAGGAGGAGGAGGAGGAGGAGGAGGAGGGGGACGTGGGAAATTGAGCAGCACGATGAGGGAGCACGTGTGCAACGACGACCGCTCGTGGTTTTGGAGCCCCCCCTCGGTCTCCGAAGCCTCTGGCACCATCGGAGAACCACCCAGACCTCCGAATGCCTCACAGCGCCTGTGGAAAACCATCGGAGAGAAAAAGCTAAAACATCACAGAATATGTCAAAGGCCTCGCGAAAAACCTCTGACGGCTGCCAGGAACATGCTGACAACCTCCCGAAGAGCCTCTGGAAAGCCTGCCCTCTTGGAAGAGCCTCCCAGAAAACTTTCCGACAAAAACTTCCTGAAGAAGCCTTCTTGAGAGCATCACTCGAGGGTCTCCCTGGAAGCCCTCCTGGACGAGCCTCCCCGAAACGGCCTCCCCGAAAGCATCCTGGGAGAGTCTCCCCGAAAACCCTCCCGGACGCCCTCCCGAAGCCAGCCACCGCGAGAGCATCCCCGACGAACCTTCCCCGAGGAGGCCTCCCCGAATCGGCCTCCCTGGAGAAGCCTCCTCTGAGAGCCTTCCCGACGGCCTCCGAGGGCCCCGCGCCCCCACCCCCCCGGATAGAGGAACACTCCAACGCAGCCAAGCAGCCTCCCGACCCCCAGGAGGGGGGGGGATGAGGAGGAGGGAGGAGGCAAGGAGGGAGCAGAAGCACGAAAGAGGAGGGAGGAGGAGGGATGAGCAGGAGGAGGAGGAGCAGCAGAGGGGAGGGAGGGAGGGGAGGAGGAGGAGGAGGAGGAGGAGGAGGAGGAGGAGGAGGAGGAGGAGGAGGAGGAGGAGGAGGAGGAGGAGGAGGAGGAGGAGGAAGAGGAGGAGGAGGAGGAGGAGGAGGAGGAGGAGGAGGAGGAGGCAGCGAGGGGAGGAGGAGGAGCGATCCCCAAACGACCCCCTGTGACTGCGTTGGAGAGGCAGGGACGCCATCCGCGGGGCGGGGGGGGGGGGGACTCCTGCGCGTACTCGCGCGCGCCCTCCGCGAGCTGCGGAAGGACCTCGGCGGCGGGCGCTCTTTGGGGGGCTGGCTGCCCCCCTGCTGCCGTTGCGGCACGGCTGCTGCCGCTTCGAGCTCTGGGGCCGAATCGTGCTTACGTTCCCTCTCTCTCATGTTCTCTGACTCTATGTCTCTGTGCCTGTGTCTCTCTCTCTCTCTCTCTCTCTCTTTTCTCTCTCTCTCTCTCTGTCTCTCTCTCTCTCCCCACACACACTATCTGTATTCTCACAAAAGTGAACTAACCACACACATGAATGCGTGCATGCACACATCCACATGCACAAGAAAAACGGATGTGTACAGGTATATGTATACGTAGATCTGCACACACGTACGACGTACTGGGGCGCTGGAGAGCCCCGGAGGCCTCCGGAGGCCTCCAGGGACGCCCGGAGACCTCCGAGGGACTGCCTCTGCAGGCCCCATGGGGGCCGGTGGGAACCTCCTTCAATTTCCTCCTCTTCCTCCTCCTCATCCTACTCCTCCTGCCTTGCTCAGCATTGCCCTCCTGCTGCTCCTCCTCCTCCTCCTCCTCCTCCTCCTCCTCCTCCTCCTCCTCCTCCTCTTTCCTCCTCTCATCTACCTCCTCCACTCCTCTTCCCCTCCTCTTCCTCTTCCTCATGTTACTGGTCCTCCGACTCTGCTTTCCTCCTCCTCCTCCTCCACCATATCCTCCTCCTCCTCCTCCTCCTCCTCTTCCTCCTCCTCCTCCTCCTCTTCCTCCTCCTCCTCCTTCTTTCTCCTCCTCCTCCTCTTCCTCCTCCTCCCCTCTCTTCTTTGTCCTTCTGGCCTCCTCCTCCTCATCCCCCTTATGCGCACCCTCTCCTACATTATTATGTTCGCCATCGGAGGTTTTGGGGTTTGGGAACGAAGTGATCCCAACCTAGAACTTGGTTTCGGTTAGTGTCGCGCGCGCATGTGAGGCAAGCTGTTGCGAGAGTGGTTATCTGCCGGCGAAGGCTAAAGCCAAACCGTGCGATATATTTCTGCTCCAATGTCTCGCGGGGGCGCGCAATGTCGTATCGCGGATTGTCCCGTGATTGTCTCGTGGTTTTTCCCTGGGCTCTCCCAACAAAAATCCTTTGGGTTTGCCGTGCGTTGTTCCGTGGTTGCCCCGTGGGCTGTCCCGCGGCAATTTCGTAAATCGTCCCCTGGGTTGTTCCGTGGTTTCCCGTGGGTTGCCCCGTAGTGTTCCGT
>CAUYUJ010020129.1:5000-57500 GCA_963575745.1 Prorocentrum cordatum | reverse complement strand
TCGTCCCTTCGCAATCACCAGAGAGGCGAGCGGCACCCACAAAGGATGGCGCGTCGGAGCGAGCAGCTTCGAGTCGGTGGCATGCCGCTTCACGCTCTCGCGCGCCCCGTGGCGGAGCACCTCCGCCGCGGCCTGGGCCGCGCCGTGCGCCCGCCTCGCTTCGGTGGGCCGACCACTCTCCGCGGCCTCGGCGTCGGCCCCCCGTGCGGCCACCGCGTCTGTTCGACCAGTGTGAGCACCCGGCCCCTGACGTCAATCCCGCCTCCGTTGGGAGAGCCCCCACTTGTGTTGGGTCGGGCCTGTCCCCCTGCAGGGGGACTTTGGACGAAACTCAAAAAAAGTGCTCAAGCAAGACTCCCAAATGGCCAAGCAATACTCAAAAGATAGTCCACGAACTATTGGTTGACTCTTTTTGAACGTTCCTTCTGTAGAGGGACAGGCCCGACCTAACACTTGTGCTGTCTCTCTTCGCATGCCCAGTCTTGGCGGCGCGCACAAGGGGGTGGAGGGAGGGGGAGGGCTTCTCAGAAGGAGGCTGCTTCTTAGAAGGCGCCATTCTTACATCTGTAGGTAAGGCCCGCGCCTTCTAAGAAGCAGGGGTGCTTCTAAGAAGCCCTCCCCCCTCCCCCCCCCTCTGCGCGTGGCTGACAATCTGCGCACTGCTCTCCGTTGCACCCCCCCGGGGTGGGGCAAGCGCTGCCCCGGTCCTGGGGCCCACGCCCGCCTTGTCGGGCAAGGCCTCCTTGCTGGTGCTTCTCGCGCCGCGTCCAAGAGTATACACCCTCCTGTGTTTTTTGTTTTCGTACATATATAAAAAAACCTCCTGGTATGTGTGCTGCTGTGGCTAGTCTTAAGTCGGGCGCGTCGCCCTACAGGGGGATTTTCGACGAGAAAGAAAAGATATCAAACAAATGCTCCAAAATGGCCACACGATGCTCCAAAAATCGTCCCCAGACTATTTCTTCACTGTTTTGGAATATCCCTCCTGTACAGGGACAGGCCCGACTTAAAGGTAGTTCTCTTTAGCAATGCACTCCGTCATTGCTAGATCCCCCCGTGCCGACGGCGATCTTGAGGCGTCGCCCGACTCTGTGCAGGTTCGGGCCGACCTTCTGGAACTCTACGCTCTGTCCTGCTCTGCTGACGTCCCCCCTGACCCTGGCCTGCTGCCCGATCTCGCTGGGATTAAGTCGGGCCTGTCCCCCTACAGGGGGATTTTCGACGAAAAATAAAAAAAATGACAAAAACAAACAAAAAAACAACAACAAATAGTCGGGGGACTATTTTTTGAATATTTTTGGACCTTCTTGGGGTATTTTTTATTTTTCGTCGAAAACCCCCCTGTAGGGGGACAGGCCCGACTTAAAGCTGGGATCGGTCGCTCTCGTGGCCGTCGCAGAGTCGATCCTGAGAAGTCTCGGCTTCAGGACTCTCGATGCCGAGGAGTCGGCTGGGGAGGATCCCTCCCACGGCCCCCGTCCACGCGGACGCTGCCGAAGCGGCCGCTGAGCAGGCCATCTTGGATCCGCTCGCTACTGCCTCTCAGGACGAGAAAGCGGCTCAGTGGCTGTTCGGTTCCTCGCCTCCCTCCACCTCTCCCCCGCCCCCGCCCCCCTGGCTCCCCTCCCCCTCGCCGACTCCCAGAGAGACCGCACTGCCGCCAACAGGCTGGCCGCGCGCCGCCTCAGGCAGCAGCGCCGCCGCCGCCGCCTGGTGGCGCCGTGGGGCGCCGAGCCCGCGCAGCCTCCCTCTCTCTCTCTCTCTCTCGCTCGGTTGCGCGGGCCTCCCGCGGGGGGGGCCTCGGAGCCTCTCGGAGGCTGCTGCGGTCGCCGATCGCCGAGCTCGGCTCGGGCAGGCCGGCCCCGCCTGCCTCTGTGTCCCCTTGCCTTCTCTCCTCTCGGTTATCCTCGGGAACAGGAGCCCGTGGCGTCCGAGGAGCACGGGGTGAGTCCCCAGGCCCACGTTCGGTGACGACGCCTCGAGAAGGAGCGAGCACCTGGCCGCACGAGGTGGCCCGGGGTGACAGGCCTGCCGGAGCGAGATGGTGGATTCGCGCGCGGCGCACCGTCGACTCTGCAGTAAAGGTTATCTGGGCCAGCGTTCGACCAACACCTCTTGCTGCCCCGTGCAGCTGCAGCGGGCTGTGAGACGGGGCCTGATCAGCCGAGGCCCGCGAAGAGACGCTGGGCCAATGCGAAGGCGAGCGACTTCTGAGTGATCAGCGCAACTGCAAGCCAAGATCCTCCTCCTCGTTCCCCTCCATTTCGGCACAGCCGAGGCTCGCGAAGAGACGCTGTGCCAAGGCGAAGGCGAGCGACTTCTGAGTGATCAGCGCAACTGCAAGCCAAGATCCTCCTCCTCCTTGTTCCCCTCCCTTTCGGCACACAGTGCTGCGATCGCGGGACGCTTTGACGAAGACCGTCGGGGCGCCGTCCACGAGCGTGACTTTCAGCCTGGCAAGGGGGGGCTCGGCCGAGGCTATGGCAAGAGCGAACGTAGCAAGTCTGGAGGGGGGATGGGATGGGGCGGGGAGGAGGGAAGATGGAGGACGGTTTTCGGCTCGGTTCGGCTCTCCATAGAAACATCTGGTAATTGACAGAAGGGGCCCGCCTCTCTCGACGATGAACGACAGCCAGGGGAATACCACCCTCGACGGAGAAGGACGGTGGTGTAGGAGGTAACAAGGAGCGGGATGGAATGCATGTTGGGGGCCAGGAGGCGCTGGAGGGGGGAGGGAACAATGCAAAGCAGCTGCGAGAGAGAGACGCAGCCCTCCGCAGAAGAACACAGCGCCACAAACCTACACTTTTGGTGCTCCGCGCGGATTTCTGGGATCCGCGCCGGACCCCCCCCCCTGGCGCGCGGAGCGCACGGGGCGGCGCCAGAGGCGCCGCCAAAGGGGGGCCCCTGCGCGGATCCGAGATACCCCTGCGCGGAGCGCCACAAGTTGATGTTCGTGGCGTTATCTTTCCCGTCTTGAGCAGGGACCGACCGCCCCGGCACTCCTACAGGCCTACCACGATATTTTCTTAGAACCCAGACATGGTCGAATCACAAAAACAATGTTCTTAGAACATGATGCGCCCGATGTGATAAAACAAGACAGCCCCAGCCGGAAACGTTCTACGAATATTTAGTTGAAACCACAAAAGGTGCTTAGAACATTGTTTGGCAGACCTATAGGCACGCCAGGACGCTTCGCCACTGCTAGATCTTCTTCGAGCAAGAGAGGAGAGACGCAGCCCTCCGGGCGCCGCGGGCAAACGGCCAGCCGCGTGGCCGACCTCCGGGCCCCCGGCTGCCCCAGCCCCCGCCCCGGGGCCCCGATAGGCGCGCCGCCGCGCCGCCGAGCAGGGGGGCCGAGCGGCCGAGAGCAGCGGCGCAGGCCTCCGGCCTGGGCTCGGTGGGGCTCCCGCGCCTACAGGCCCTCCGAGTCTCGAAGGGACGCACGTCTCCGAGGAGGAGGAGGAGGGGATTAGGTGGCCCCCCAGATGCCTAGATGGGGTCGGAGGATCGCACTGCATCGCCGAGACATCGGCGATGCACCGGCGACTCCAGCGTCGAGAAAATCGGGCTCCGCATCGAGCCGCATCGCCGGTGCATGGACGATGCGGCGTGATCCTCCGACCCCACCTGCTCAGAACCCATCTGAGCGGCCTAGAGTGAGGGCCCCCAACCCAGGATGCAGGGCCCGTGGACGTCTGAATGGAATCCGGAGTTGGGCGCCCAAGCCCGCGTTGTGCGTACTTCGCTCGGCGAAATCAGCTGCGTTAGCTGTTCAGGGGATTCACTAGGGGAACAAAAAGTGGCATGAACATAAAAACTCGGAGGTCCGCGCGGATTTCTCGGATCGGCGCTGGACCCCCCTCCCTGGCGCGCGGAGAGCGCCAGGGGCGGCGCCGGAGGCGCCGCCGGGGGGCCCCAGCGCCAATCCAAGAAATCCGCGCGGACCTCCGAGTTTTATGTTTCTGTCACTTTTTGTTCCCCTAGTGAATCCCCTGAACAGCTAACGCAGCTGATTTCGCCGAGCGAAGTACGCACAACGCGGGCTTGGGCGCCGATGCAAGAAATCCGCGCGGACCTCAGAGTTTTTTTGTTTATGCCACTTTTTGCTCCCCTAGTGAATACCCTGAACAGCCAACGCAGCTGATTTCGCCGAGCTCAGTACGCACAGCGCGGGCCTGGGCGCCGATCCGAGAAGTCCGCGCGGAACTCCGAATTTTTATGCTTATGCCACTTGTTGTCCCCCTAGTGACCCCCCTGAACAGCTAACGCAGCCGATTTCGCCGAGCGAAGTACGCACAGCGCGGGCCTGGGCGCCGATCCGAGAAGTCCGCGCGGACCTCCGAGTTTTTATGTCTATGCCACTTTTTGTCCCTCGGCTACGCGCAAGAGTGACCCTGGGTAAGAGTGACCTTTGGTGCGCGGCTTTTGGGGGGCGCGAGGGGGCCAAACCCAAGCGCGCAGGCCGCTGCTGTCGCATCGCGCTCAGCGATCGGGGGGGCCCCGATGAGCCCGCACCAAAGGTCACTCCGGCGAAGGGTCACTCTGACGTGTAGCCGAGTCCCCCCTGTTCACTCATCAGAGCGCCCGCGCGCGCAGCTGGGCGGCCAGGAGGGCGCCGGCGCGGCGCGAGGGGTGCGCGCGGGCGGGGCGCAAAACTGCACACTGGTTACGATGTGTCCTCGCTGAGTCCCCTTGGAAGGATTCTCGACCTTACGATGCAGTAGTCTGTACATGCTCCTCCTCCTCCTCCTCCCCCTCCTCCTCCTCCTCCTCATGTGATTGCCACCCTTCTTCGGAGAGGGGAGGAGAGGAACGAGGCGGAGCATGGCGGATCTGTATGGTCGTCCTCCTCCGACAAACAGTCGAAACACGGGACAGCATGCAGTACAACTATTTTTTTCTGCCGCACCTTACCTCCGCTTTGCGGTCCTGCGGCCTCTCTGGCCCGATGGCGAAGCTCCAGTGGATGCCGCAGAGGAAAACTCCAGGCGACTCCTGTGGCATGCAAGAGTTGCGATCTGTAGGAGCCGCGTCGGGAATCGACGGAGAGTGAGAGTGACAGAGGGAGTGGGCTTTCTGGAACCAAGCTTGACACGTGCCGCGGCGCCTGTCACAGCTCGATGTCCGCAAGCCAAAGCTGCCCGTCCACTGGGGCCACCGAAGGCAGCGGCGCGAGCTCTGGAACCTCCTTCTTCCGCAAGAAGCCGGACCGTGGGCGCGAAGGCGCAGCTCGGCGACCCTCAGCAGCAGTCCCAGCCTCGCCGACGAGGTAGCCTCTGGAGGCGAGCACGGACATGGGCGCCAGGGCGCCTGTGCTCCTGGAGCGTATCGCCGCGTGGTCCTGCGCTCTGAGGAGCTGCTCCTGGAGAGCCGCGATCTGCAACGCCTGCGCCTTCACGAGCCGCTCCTGCTCCGCGGCAGAGGCCCGCTGGCCAGCGCCCCAGGCGACGGCCTCCGGGCCCGCGCCTGGCGACGCGCCCTGCAGCGGCCGCGCAACGGCGCCAGGCGCCACGCCCGCGCCTGACGAGGGCCCCGCCTCCTGCTCTTCGAAGCCGTCGGCCAGCGCACCCTCTGCCGGGCCAGCGGCGCCTCCGGAGGCCTCCGCCGCGGCGCCCGCGGGCGCCCCGGCGCAGGCCGCCGGGGCGCCGCAGGCCTCGGCGGGGAGGCGCAGCAGCTCGCTGAGGGGCCCCAGGAAGCGCCCGGGAGAGGGCCGCCCCTCGGCGCCGCCCAGGCGCCCGCCCGAGGCTGCGCCGCGCGAGCGCGGGCGCCCCGCGGCGCCCGCTGGCGCGGCGCCTGCGGGCGGCCTCCACGGCGCGACGCCTGCGCCGGGCTGGCGCCGCCCGCCGGGGGGGCCGGCGAAGGGCTCTAGGAAGTCCTTGCACTGCGGCAGGGCCGAGAAGTCCTGCAGCAGCTGCTCCAGATCCGCGGCGCTGAGGCCCCCGATCGCCGCCAGTGCCCGGCGGCCTAGCTCGCTCTTGGCGAAGGAGGCGGGCATATACTTCGAAAGCTTCTCCAGCCCTCCTCCCCGATCGCGCCCCGAGCTGTCCATGCCTGCCGCGGCTGCCGGCGTGGTCTTCAGAAGGCGGCTGCCGCGCAGCAGCGCAGACAGGTGAGCGCGACACAGCAGCGCCACCTCCTCTACCAGCTCCCGGCACCCGCCCTGCACGAGTGGCCCGGCGCTCGACTGGCGCTGCTCCCCCTCAGCGCCTTTCAGAAGCTGCCGCTTGAAGGCTGCCAGCCTCGGCCACGTGGCGCTCCGCGAGAGACGCGCCTGCTGGGCGTCGCCCAGCGATGCGCAGATGCGGGCGAGGCGCAGCAGGTACTCCATGAGGACCAGACGGCAGACCTCTCCGGCGCCCAGGTCCCGGAAGGCCTTGTACTGCATGATCTCGAACACACGGCGCGCGCGGGGCTGCCCTCCGCTCGCCGGCGGGCCTCCCTCGGCGCCGCCCGCCTCGCCGCAGGAGGGCATCCTGCCCGAGGCCGCCGCGGAGGCGCTCGGGAGCTGAGCGCCGGCGGGAACGCCCTGGCGTTCCCGAGGCCGCGCGCCAGCGGCGGGTGGCTGGGCGGCGTCGGCCTGCTTCTCCTCCGGCGCGTTCCCCAGAGGCTGCGGCTCGGGCGGCTGCCCGGGTCGCGGCCCGAAGAGCAGCGCGGCGAGCAGCCGGGACAGAGGCGGGCGCCCGTCGGCCGCGGGGCGACCGCGCCTCGGCCTGGCGCCTGCGATCCCCGCGTATCGCGCGGTGCTGGCCCGAGTGGGGTGCAGGCGCAGGAAGTTGCGGCAGCGCCCGGTCTCCTGCAGCGCGTGCGCCAGCCTGTGCAGCTGCGACTCCGCGAGCGACTCCAGCGCCACGGGCCGCAACTCCCCGCCGAGGGCGCCCGCCGCCGCGGCCGCGGCGCCGGCGGCAGTCAGGCCCAGGGCGGCCGGGGCGGTGGCGGGGGGCCTGGCGGGCCGCGGTGGCGGCTGGCTCCGCCGGCCGCGTATCCGCGACAGCTCCATGGCGTGCCGGTCCACCTTGCAGATGCCCACTATGTTGAGGGCCTCGCTGAGCAGCGCGCTCTTGATCTGCCAATCCAGGGGGGACTCGGCCTGCATGCTGGGGCTGAGGTTGACCTCGATCAGCCAGGGCTTGAGGTCCGCGTCCACCAGGACGTCGAACCCGTAGAGCTCGAAGCAGCTGCGGTGGTGCGGACAGGCCTCGCGAGTCCTTGCAGCGATGATGTTCTCCACAGAGAGCAACGTCTTCAGGACGAGATCGTTGATGCGTGTCCACATGAGGTTGACGTCCACACCCGTGCACTCCAGGTGCTTGTTGAGGGCGGACAAGCTCCACTTGTGTCCCACGTTGTCGGCCTCCATCTCCTGATTCTCCATGAAATTGCCCGCCCTCTTGTTGATGGAGTAATTGGTGAGGTGGCGGTAAGGGTCACGGAGGTGCTCCTTTCCCTCCGTGCTGTACGGCGCGGAGGCGAAGCGCGTGAGGCCCTCGCGGAAGATGTAGGCACGGAGGGGCTCGTAGCTCGTCACGAGCACGTACACCCTGAGGTCGAACTTCAGGCCCTGGATGAGGAGCGGGTTCGCGACGTAGCGTGAGACCACGGACCTCTCCTCGAGCGGCAGCTCCCCAATGTCCTGCAGGATGAATATGCCACGCCCGCAGGAGGACGCATGCGGCTTCACAATCCACAGGGCCTCGCTCTGCCAGTATCGCTCGAGAAACTCCTCGCACTGGTCTGGCAGGACGAATGTCTCTGGCACGAAGTCGAAGGCTTCCGAGCCGAATGTCTGGGCCATCTCTTGGAAATTCAGCCACAGCCTGTCCTTCCGCGTGAGCTCTGTGGAACCAGGGAAGTGGTTGACCCGCTGATACTCGTTGAGGTCCTGATACACTGAGTCGTCCATGCCGGGCCCAGACCACTTGAGGGCCCAGTCCCTGTGCCATGTTGGGCTGAACCCGTTGTACAAGAGCGTGTCCTTCACGACCGGCGCGTCGCAATGGGAGATCTGGAAGTAGGCCTGCGGAGCAGTCGGGTCGTACGGCCGGGGGCCCGGGCCGGCCTGGGACCGCGGGGCCGCGAAGGAGCTGGGCGCCTGGTCGAAGTGGTAAATGGGCACGTCCTTCCAGCGGTCGCCGAGCACGGCCAAGACGTCCTTCAGCCGCTCGCTGGCCGACGCACTGTCAGACGCGTCCTCTGCCTCCTCCTCGCCCGAGTCCTCCGCCTCGTCGTAGCCTGGGAGCCGCGGCCAGATGCCCACCTCTCGGGTCGGGCGAAAGGGGGGGATAGCAAAGGGGGGGGTTTGAGAATCAGCTCACGTAGCTGGTTTTCCAGACGCCTCCCAGCGCCGGAGGCGGCTATGTATCGAGGAATGGGCCCCTCGGTGAGGCTGAAACCAGCTGCATGCAGCAACTTTCGTAACCCCCCCTTTCCCAATCCCCCCTGTTCGTCCGGCCCGAACCTCGGGTGCGGGCAAGAGGCTGGCGCGCATGACTCGGGCCGCGGCGGACCATGCGCCCCTCAGGCCCTCGGGGCCCGCGGGCGGCGCGGGCGGGGCGGCCGCGGCGCCATGCGGCCGACCGGAGGCGCCGAGCAGCGGCGGGAAGGGCTCGCGGCTGCTGCAGGGCTCTTGAGCCAGTGCAGCAGAACCAGCTCGAATCATCATCTGGGATGGCACGCGGAAGCAGCGCGTGGTGGCACTGCTAGCAAGCAGGAGCGCTTGGAAGCGAGCACGGGCAACCGGAAATGCATGTGGAACCAAAGCAAATATAGGGGACAGAAAATGACGTTTATGTCACGTTCTGCTCCCCTCAAATGGAAGCATGCGGAGGCAAATGGCAGACGATGGAATGCTTCTTCCCTCGCTGGGACTCCGGTCCGCCCTCGCTTCGCCCTGGGCGGCGCCCCGGCGGCCCGCCAGGGGGCGCCTGAGGTGCCTCTCCCCCCTCCCCCCTGCGACGGCCCCGCGGCGCGGCTCCGAGATGGCCGGAGCCCACCGCCAGGAAGGCCCTGCCCACTGCCGGCACAAAGCCCAAGACAGCCCAGCACCTCTCCGGCGGCCCCGAGCACGTCCACGGGCCGCCCCGAGCGAGCCCCAGGAGAGCTGCCAGCTAAGAGAGGCTCCCGAGAGGCCCCGGCGAGGCCCCGAGGCGAAGCCCCCCCCCACCCCAACCCCCGAGAAGCACCGCGACGACCCTGCAGCGCCACGACCGAGCGACGCCGCGGCACTGCTGCCCAGGCTTGCCTCAGCGCAGTGGCGGACATGCGCGGCCGCGCCGCTTGGGAGCGGGAGAGAAAGGGAGAGGAAGCGCAGGGGGGGAGCAGGGGGTGGGAGCAGGGAAGAGAGGGAGGAGACGAGCGAGCAAGCGAGAGAGGAGAAGAGGCGAGAGGAGAAAAGCAAGTCACATGACATAGAAGAAAAGGCGGAGAGACGAGAGAGCGAGCGAGCGAGAGAGGAGAAGAGGCGAGACGAGAAGAGAGGAGACGAGACGAGAGCAAAAGAGACAGAGAGACAGAGAGAGAGAGAGAGGGAGACCGCAGGACTTTCGTGTGCCGGGGCCACTCGGCGTCGTGCCGAGCGGCCCCCGCGCCTGCGGCCGCCCAGCGGCTGCTGCGGGCGGACGGCACGTGGGCGCAGCGGGCCCTCTCGACGGCACGTCTCGGCAAAGGGGGTGCGCATCGGAGGGGGCGCGGAGCGTTCGCGCGAGCGCGGCGGCGCGCCCGGGGGAGGGGCAGGGAGATGAGGGCGGGCCTTTCCTCAGGAGGCGGCGGGGCCTCTCAGAAGCCCTCCGGCATTCTGAGAAGCCGCCCCCTTCTTCGGGGAGGGCGTGGGCAACTCCTGAGAAGGCCCGCCCCCTCTGACTTCTCGGCCCCCTGGGCTCGCCGCCGGGTGTAGAGACTCAGCTTGGGAAGCGGCGAGGGCGAGGCAGGCACAAGGAAGGGACTCAGAGAGAGGGAGAAACAGAAAGCGAGAGGGAATCAGAGAGAACGGCTTGGCAGAAATGGGCAAGAACAAATCATAGCATATTACACGGCAAGACACACGCCTCGGGAAGAAGTGCGTCAGCTCCCCAGCCAATTCTACACCGACCAAGCCGGCGCCGACGATTACCACCTGAGCGTCAAGCCAACGCCTCTGCCCTGTCAAGCTCAGTCTGCTATTCCTGCTGCTGCTGAGATGTGCGGCTTCTCCTGCTCAACGTGCTCGCACCAAGATGGAACCACGGATGGCAAAACTCACATGTGGAGCACCCGGAGGCCACGCGCTGGAAAAATTCTGGACACCAGTGTATCCAACTCGCACTCATGTGTGTCCAGCTTCCTGGTGTGGATGCATATTGAAAAACGTAGTCAGGGAGTGGATGGTGCAACGCATCATCATCAGCATCCTCGCCTTCATCATCTCCACCATCGTCGTCGCCACCATCAGCGTCGTCATCGTCACCATTGATTCTCTATGCGCGGGGTTGCGTGGGGGCTCGAGCCAAGGGGGTGGCCTCTCGCGGGACGTCCAGAACAGAAGTCCGAAATCCTGCACTCTTTACCGGAAACGCGGACGAAGCGTCAACATCACCCATTTGACTACAAACTACTTGTGTATACAATCGGACTGGCCGATTCAGATGTTGAGGTTAGATATTCTTCAGATGAGATTCGCGCTAGACTCGCACTTGGCTCATATTGGCATCGCTCTTCGTTCACATTCGATGTGCATTGGATTTGCGTGTGGCTCACATTCAATTCACAATGGCCCTCAACATCATCCGAACACCCAATTATTATCCAAGCCTCCTCATGATGAAACGTTACGTAATCATATCTGAATTCCGTGCGAGTGGCTTGCAGTTGGCTGGCATGTTGCTTGTATTGGGGTATGATTTCGTGCCAACGCACAACGATGCAGGCATGTTGTTCGCATTCGGGTATGATTTCATTTCAACGAACAACGGTACAGAACACCACGTTACAAGACAGCCGGTACGTACACGCTCCACTCTTTAACTACATGCGCTTGCACTTACTTCACAACGAATCCACAAGTGCTTCACCACCGCATCCCAATTCTTCCTCTGCAACTTCATAACTTAAACCCATGTGATCCTTTATGGCATAACGCCTGATTCGCAACGAGAGCACGACATACTATACGCAATTAAGTCGCACTTAGCTAACCCTTGATCCAGCGTGGGAACACACCGCATTCCCATCTCTGCGCAACACTTCTACAACCGAGCAAAGAAGCCCAAAATATTTCGCCATGGGCCCACAATCGAGGCGCAGATAATTCAATCGGGCATCAGATCAACTTGTTCAGCCACATGCTCTTCCCTTTTTGCATGCAATCCTTCTCGGGTCTCCAACTCAAACATCGGCGGTGGACAAACCTCCCTTTAGTAAACCTCCCCTTAGTGAAAACGGCCTAAGACCGAAACCGACGGACCTGGACCCACAAAAACGAAGGCCGCGACGCCCTCTCGCAATCCGAAAACGGCCAATTCGTGTCAGGGTAGGAGGTCGATCAACCTCCGAATAATTCAATCGGACATCAGATCAACTTGTTCGGCCACATGCTCTTCTCTTTTTGAATGCGATCCTTCTCGGGTCTCCCGCTCAAACCATTTGCACCTGCAGTGCGGACTGACGTGGTCTTAAGTCGGGCCTGTCCCCCTACAGGGGGATTTTCTACGCAAAAATGAAAACAAAAAAATAGTCGAAAAATAATCCAAAAATAGTCTGGCGACTATTTTTGAAATATGTTTGGGCCTTTTTGGGGCATTTTTTGATTAGTTTGTATTTTTCGTCGAAAATCCCCCTGTAGGGGGACAGGCCCGACATAAACGTGGTCTCATGCTCCGACGGATTCCTGGCCCCAATGACTGGGCGGTCGGCGGCTCCGGTGTGAGCCAGCGTGGGCACTACAGTCAACCTGCACAAGAGGGACGCACGAGAGGGATGCATGGGCCTTGGAGGGCCACATCGAAGCTTTTCGAGCGGGGCGTGGCCAACGAAAGTGGCCAAGGATGGACCGAGGAGGCAAGGATGCAAGGGTACCCTTGGGGAGGTTTCCCATCCTTGCTATGTGGGTTGACTGTACGCCCAGCCCCTTGATGTACAGTCCCATAATTCAGACCAGCTGCGGTAAACGATGAGCAAGCCTTTCGCCATCTCACATCTTTTGGCGCAGGTGAGGCCCGTCGACACTCTCGAACTCGCCCGTTTGCTTCGCAGGCTTGCCGGAGTGGCCTCTCGCCAGGCTTCCTTCAGAGGCATTTCCTGCAGCAGCTCCACCTCGCCTCTGTCGGCTGGTTATTCACCCTCTTTCTTCGCATCCTTTCCTCCTGGCACTGCATGAAGCAGCGTAGAACGCCGCATGCCTCCCTTCCCGAATCGCCAGCTTGTGCTGATTCCGCCCTCTGCCGCGTTCGTATGGTATGTGGACGCCAGAACAATTGAGGCCAACATCAATGCGAATAGCATGAGAACGGAACTCGGCTGTAGTATGGCTGCGGTGGAAGGGGTCATGCAACGCAATGATGTTCACGGGTACCATACTGAATCGCGTAGCTGCGACAGGCAGTGCATTCACCATTAAAAGCGCAATGTTTGAAATGCTGCAGGACCCCGTGAGAAACTTGTCTCTCATCGACGGCACATCGGGTCCGAGTGGCGGTAAAGCAACGCTGAGGCGCAGGCGAAGCGAATTGAGGCGCAAAGGTAAGGGGAGGACGGAGGACGGGAGAAGAGGTGGAGCGCGGCGGGAAGGCCGTCAAAACGCGAAGTTCTCTGGGATGCGCCCCGGGGCGTGTCGTACGCGACATGCAGCCGAGAGGGGCGCATCCAGGTACAAACGGGGTGTACAGTTCAGCAGTGTCCAGGGGACAAATCCGTTGGAGCGAAGCCACGAAGCCAGGGAACCAAGCAGTGCTCACGAACAGCCAGGCGAGGGTGTCCCAGGGATTACACAGGCGGCCAGGGATTCGTCACTGTGCGTGGGCTAGTCGCCACCATCGGTGAATATGCGTCGACGTGTTCAGGCCCTCTTCGCACGTGGGAACCCCTACAATATCATATAATCGCTGTCGCACTCGTCATCACATTGTGTCATTACCATTGCCATCTTCATCCCCATCATCACCCTCATCACCATCGCAACCATCATTCCTAGCAGCTACACCAGTGTCACAACTAGGGCCACCATCGCATCACCACCGCTGCGAATACCTCCCGAGCCACAACCACCACCACGAGCGCCAGACCTGCCACCCCCAACAGCATTGCCACCCTCGCTGCTTGCAAGAGGGCATCTGTGAGTGCTGCGGTCCGGGAGCTGGCCTGACGTCCCAAGCTTGTGACATGGCTGCCCACCTCATCTGCAGGGAGACGCCCGGTCGCCTCACGAGACACGAGTGGGCGTGAGCCCCAGGGGCGCACAGCCCACGAGCACTGGCTGTCCCGCGCCGATGGGCCTCCCCGCAGCACGACCTGTAGACGAGCAGCGGGGGAGGCAGACAGGTCGGACCGAGGCGGGGGAGCACGAGGAGGGACGGGAGCGAGATCGGCCCGCGGGAGGGAGGTCCGAGGTCATAATAAACTTCAGTCGGGCGTGTCCCCCTACAGGGGGATTTTCGACGAAAAATGAAAGATACCCCCCAAAATATTCCAAAATGGACAAACAAATAATCAAGAAATAGTCCTCAGACTAGTTTTTGAGTATCTTTGAATATTCCTCCTGTAGAGGGACAGGCCCGACTTAGTAATAAACCTCACAAGGGGGGGGGGGCACCTCGCCGGAGAGCAGTGTTGGTTTTGCGCGCTTGGGAGGAGCACTGGGGGAGCGCACACCGACAGCGAAGGCTCGTCATCATTGCAGCGTAGAGCAGGCGGAGAGGACCGCCTTCGGATGAGAATGAGAAAGCGCCCACGGACGAACCTTCGGAATGGGAGTAGGGCGAGAAAGAGAAAGCGCCCACGGACGAACCAACCTTCGGAATGGGAGTAGGGCAATGATCGCGGTGAGAAGGAGGAGGAGGAGGAGAAGGAGCAGGCAGACGAGGACGGCAATGACAAGGACGACGGCAGACCTCCTCGTCGTCCTCCTCTCTCGACGATGGCGGCTGCGACGAAGACAACCACGACGAGGGCGGCGGCGACGACAACGAGGACGACGGCGGCGACGACGACGAGGACGACAATGACGACGATGAGGACGTCGACGACCATGACGACCGCGGCGACGACGGCGGCGGCGGCGGCTGCGACGAGCGCCGGCGCCTCGCGGGCGCCGGCGATCTGCTCGCGGAGCGACCGCAGGTGCGCGCGCCTCGCGGTGGGCGGGAAGGGGGAGTGGGGCGGGGGGGGATCAGGAGGAGGAGGAGGAGGAGGAGGAGGAGGAGGAAGTGGAGGAGGAGGAAGAGGAGGAAGTGGAGGAGGAGGAGGAGGAAAACGAGGAGGAAGAGGATGAGGATGAGGGAGGAGGGAGGAGGAGGAGGATGAGGAGGAGGGAGGAGGGAAGAGGAGGAGGAGGAGGAGGAGGATGAGGAGGAAGAGGAGGAAGAAGAGGAGGGGGAGCGAGAGGAGGGAGAGAGAGAGAGACATGAGGATTAAGAGCAGGAGTAGCGATGTGACGGTGCCATCATGCCATCACAATCAATCAGGAGGTCGTTGACGATCTGACGAGCTGCCGTCTCGGCAACACTCAAGAACTTCGGAAAGAGACCCCTCGTGATACGCTCTGGGTATCCCCGCCTGGTCAGGCAGGAGGGAACATGGAGGAGAAGGGAGAAAAAGTGCGAGAGAGGGGGGAGGGGGGACATCGAAGAGGGAAGAGGATGGAAAAGGGAAGGAGGAAGGAGGAAGGAGGAGGAGGAGGAGGCGGAAAAGGAGGAGGAGGCGGAGGAGGAGAAGGAAGGGCCTTGACCGCAATCAAGTCAGACGTTGCCGGCTGTTGCCATGGAGGGCGCCAGGAGCGGCAGAAACGTCAAATGTTCCCAAACCCTAAGTGGGCATGGGCGATCTACCTTTCAAAGCACCTCTGAGGAAGACTGATTCAATCGATGCTTGGCTGAAGGGGAACGGGGGAGGAAATGGGAGAGGAGGACGAGGAGGAGGGGGATGAGGACGAGGAGGAGGAGGAGGAGGAAGAGGAGGAGGAGGAGGAGGAGGAGGAAGAGGAGGAAGAGGAGGAGGAGGAGGAGGAGGAGGAGGAGGAGGAAGGGAGGACGAGGAGGAGGAGGACGAGGAGGAGGGATAAGAGAGAGGGACAACCAAGTATCGGCTCTGCCCGCGGGTCCCAACCCTGCTCACTGGCAGGGAGCACGTCGGGAGGAGGACGAGGAGGGTGCAGCAAGGAGGGAAGGGGATGAGGAGGAGAAAGAGGAGGAGAGAAGAGGCAGGTCTGAGGATCGGGATTGCTAACAACTTCTCGGCGCCTCGGGGCCCCCTTGAGGCCTCTGGAGGCCTCCAGGGACACCTGGCGACCTCGCAAGACCCCCAGGTGAGGAAGGAGGGAGGGTGGGGGAGGAGGGAGGAGAGGTCCAGTCTGGACCTCTTCTGCCGGGTGAGGAGGAGAGGGGGTCCAGGGGGGGGAGGAGGAGGAGGAGGGGGAGGAGGAGGGAGGAGGAGGGATGGGGGAGGAGGGAAGGAGGGAAGGGGGAGGAGGGAAGGAGGAAGGAAGGAGGGGGGGGTGAAGGAGGAGGGAAGCGAGGTCCAGCGGCGGATTTGAACAGACTTGGACCCGTCGTCGGCGGCGTCGTCGTCCTCCTCCGCACCCTCCTCCTCCTCCTCATCCTCATCCTCCTCCTTCGCCTCTTCCACCTCCCTCCTTGTCCTCCTCTTCTTATTCTTCCTCCTCCTCCTCTTCCACCTCCCTCCTCGTCCTCCTCTTCCTCATCCTTGTTCTCCCCCGCCCCTCCGGATGAATCTGGAATCCGATCGACAACACAGACTCTTCTCGTCCTACCTTGTCGTCGTCCTCCTTTTCCTCGTGCCTTCTCCTGGTTGCTCCGTTGGTTTTGTTGTTCGTGGGCCAGAATTCAAGCCGATGCTCGGCGCGCCCATGCAAACAACAAAGTCACACATGGTGAAGGGCACGTGGGCTGGTCCGGCAAAGGCACTCATGGTTCCTGCCGTGATTCGCTGCGACACGACAAGGTGAACGCAATCAGTCAAACTTACTTAAACAATCGGCGCCAGCGTTGGTTGGACTCGACAACCCGGGAGGATGAGGAGGAGGAGGAGGAAGATGAGGAGGAGGAGGACATGGAGGAGAAGGAAGGGCATGCGGAGGCGGAAGAAAACAAGGAGGATGAGGAGAGACAGTAGGGGACGGAGGAAGAAGATGAGGACCTGCAGTGAAACTGCAAGAACTCTGATCAGTCTATACACTTCTGGCGCCCACGGCTGCCGGGGGCAGCCTCGTCGCCGAAAAATCACCCAACTTCGCGGGGTCCTCCCGTCTGTGTTGTATAGGACCTCCCCCCTGACCAAGGAAGCGGCGCTGCTGCTCGCAATCTTGTTGTGCAAGGAGAACTGCCTCGAACCCAGGATGTTGGCGATCGTTTGTGCTGGTGCTCTGCGTAAGACTGCACCGTTGCTGACTCTTGAAACACGCGAGCAAGGGATGCCCATATGCGTCTTTCATTTTTGCAAGGGGGAGCATCCAGCTGGACCCTCTCAGCACGTAGGAGCGATGAAGAATCGAGGGGACAGAACAACTGGCTCAGCACGCGTGCCTCGTAAATCTTCTTCCGTGGAAGAATAGGACCACATCCTTCGAAATGTGTAGACCCCCCAATCGCTTCTCCAATGCGCCCTGGTATCTCTGATGCCGCCTTCCCTCGCAAGCGGTACGCCCACCGAAATATACGGCTTCCCGAACCGCGCAGATAGGTCCAGTTTGGCCTCGGGATGCTGATTCTGGCCGAGATTTGTAACTGGACAGTCTTATCCCGTCCGTGCTCTCCCCGACGACGGCGTTGAGCATCTTTTGCAGGTTTCTTGGGTGCTGCGGAGCCAACAAAGTACGTCAACATCTACTGAACATCTCTGGTAGCTAAAAATGCCGGCTCACCACGAAATTCGACGCGGTCGAAAACGTCGAGCAGGAGGACACTTTGCACGGCGGTGGAGAGGTAGGGCGATAGCGGGCACACGTGGGCTACCCGTGCGTGTTGACGTCTCTCTGAAGATGCTCCCGTGCGATCGTGTATGACGAGGTACCGGCTCTCGTATATCGCCCTTATCATGCTTAGCGCCTCCGTGGGCAGCACACACCTGCGCAAAGCTGCACACATTTCGTTTGGCTTTACTCTGTCGAAAGCTTTCGCCCAGTCCAACATCAGAAGCAACATGCCGACCACATTGTTGTTGCACGTGGCGTCTATCATGTGCCTAACCAACATCAGAGCGTCCACCGCGCCACGACCGCCATACTGGTGTGAAACATGTTGTAAACAAACGGGCTCTACATGCACCTGCAACAGCCGCGTACTTAAGCACAGCGAAAGGCAACGATGACGTAGTTAGGTGAGCACCGATGTAAGAAGTGTGGTTAACTACTACTCCTCCTTTTCCTCCTCTTCCTGCTCCTCCTCCTCCTCCCTCCGCCTCCCACCTGCTCCTCCTCCTCCTCCTCCTCCTCCTCATCATCATCCTCATCCTCATCCTCATCCTCATCCTCATCCTCATCCTCATCCTCATCATCCTCAGCCTCAGCCTCATCCTCATCATCATCATCATCATCATCATCATCATCATCAGCAGCATCAGCATCAGCATCAGCATCATCACCATCACCATCACCATCACCATCATCATCATCATCATCATCATCATCGTCATCATCATCATCAGCATCATCATCATCATCATCATCATCATCATCATCATCATCATCATCGTCGTCGTCGTCATCATCATCATCATCATCATCATCATCATCACCGTCATCATCATTGTCCTCGTCATCCTCATCATCCTCATCCTCCTCCTCCTCCTCCTCCTCCTCCTCCTCATCCTCATCATCATCATCCTTCCCCCGCCCACTCCCCACATAATAGGTCGAACATTAGGTGAGCCTTACGCGGGGACTGGCCCAAGGGAGGAACGTCCGTCTGGGATCGACAGTTCACCGCCGATAGCCACCGGTGGCGAAGCGGCGCGTGACTGGGCAGGATGGGGCTCCCAGGGCCCCCCCATCGGCAGTGAGCGGGCGATTGGGGCTTGGTGCTCCCTTTTGCCGCTGCACTCGTCACCCTCTTCCTCTTGCCTCCTTCTTCCTCTTGCCGTCGCACCCTCCGCCGCGAGGACACTCCAAACCTCTGGCCTCCTCCAGCCTCTGGCCCTCTCCAGCCTCTCCTTCCCAGGCATCCGACGCACTGTCTCTGCAGCGCGGCCCCCTGGAAGCCGCGACCTCTTCCCCGGGCCCGGAGTCCCACCCCCGAGCAGCTCTTCGACGGCCCCGGTGCCGGCCGGGCGAGGGCCCCCGGACGTCGAGCACGAGGACAGGCGTGCGCCCGGCTCGTTTCTGAGACGTTGGCTGTCTTGGAGTTCCTCTTGAGGCCACCCCAATGTTGGAGGCCTGGAAATGGGCACCAACACCAAGACAAGGGGGGCTGCCTCCACGGGGGGGAGATGCTCCTAGATTTCGGTGTTGGTGGTAGTATTTCGGTCACTCTGGCAGCCAGGATATTACCACCATCGCCGAGATCGGGGTCTTCTTCCCTCGGGGGAGGAACACCGCCGATACTGGTGTTGGTGTCAACCTCTAGGCCTGCGACAATGGGGCCAGAACAGTTGGGGCCAGAGGATCGCCGATGCATCGGCGATGCATCGACGACATCGGGACAGCGAACATCACACCGCGGATCACGCCGCACCGGCGATTCATCGGCGATGCGGCGTTCTCCTCCGGCCCCGTCCGCTCTCGCAAGGAAGCTCCGAACCGAAGGCGTCGACGTGGACCTCGACCTGCCCTCTCCGCACGGTCGCTTTACTGCAGGCGCTCCATACTGCTTCACGCCTCGTGCGCACTCGCACCTGTCGAGCTCTCAGGCTCAGCGGGCCACGCCCCGCGACGGAACGAAGGGAGGCGGAGGGCGAGGATCCCAATGGGACCGCGCCTGTTGTCGCTCGATGGGCCAAGGGAGCGCCTTAATCAGGACCCGATGGCGCCTGTTCCACATAGAGGAGGAGGAGGAGGAGGAGGTGGAGGAGGAGGAGGAGGAGGAGGAGGAGGAGGAGGAGGAGGAGGAGGAGGAGGAGGGGGCGTGAGGGAGGAGGCGGCGGCGGAGGCCGGGCTGAGAAGAGGAGGAGGAGGAGGATGGATGAGGAGGAGGAGGAGGACGGGGGGGCGGTCGGTTTTGGGCCGATTTTGGGCAGAACGACGCGGAAGAAAGGTAACGGAAAGAAGACGGAAAAAGAAAGAAACATAGAGACTGGTACGCCGCCGGCTTACGCGGGCCGCCAGCGCGGCACACTCTCCATTCGAAAAATACGAGGGGGGGGCGCAGGCGCGCCGTGGTTACGAGGCAGCCTATCCGCGCGAATGTCCGCGCAGTCGGCTTCAGTCTCCTCCGTCGCTCGGGCGGGTTAGCCAGCACCCGCAGTGGAAGGGGGGATAGCAAATTTGGAATCATACGTAGCTGATTTTCCCGGCGCCTCCCGGCGCCGGAGGCGGCTATGTATCTGGACCTGCATGCAGCACCCGTCTGACAAGTCAGCGCGTGCCAAGTGTATGCAGCGGACGATGGCTGTCGTTGCCTGACGGTCCTGGAGCCCAGCACAAGAGGATGCCAACGATACACCCACACCGATCCTGGCCAAGCCAGGCCCATCCTGGTCACGAGATCGGTGCATACGCTCTCCTGGTTTGGACGGGAAGGCGTGTACACCGACACTGGGCCAAACATTGGCCTGGCCAAGATCGGTGTAGGTGTGCAGTGGGCACCCTCGGACGAAATCGGCCCCTCGAGGCCGAGAACTATCAAAAACTAGATGTTGCTGATGTTCAAGACGTTGGACTCCTGGGATCCTCGGAGGAGAGGCCAGCACGAGAGCGCTGTCATGAAGCGATTGGCCCAGCATGCGCTCCAGGAGTGAGTGCCACAGCATCTAGCGGCCCTTGTCTCTGGCGCCCGCGCGGAGCAGCAGGGACTCTTGGAAGCCCCTCAGCGCATCCATTGCTGTGAGACTTCTTGCTCGCCCTGAGATGCGATGCAGCCCCCGAACATGCAACATCGTGGAAAAACACGGCCGGGGCCCCAAACCCCATCTTCCTGCGCCATTTTTCGAGCCGGATCGATTTGCGGGGGTCCGGTGGCAACTCATGGGAGCCTCTATATACACAAGACTGTTGGCTCTTGCGACTCGACGCTAATCGACGCTGGGTCGACTCTAATCGACGCTCGTCGGCGCCAAGTCGACGCTAATTGAAGCTACGCGACAAACTGGTGCTATCTCAAAGATTACCAACGCTAGTCGACGCTCGTGCACTCGAAAGGCGGGACTGCCACGTACACGAGGCTCCCATGCCTTGCTACCGAGCGAAGGCCCCTGGGCCCGAAACGGGGTGGCCTCCTCCTCCTCGTCGTTCCGTCACCGCCCTCCTCTCTCCTCGCGCGCTCCCTCCTCCTCCTCTCCTCCCTCCTCCTCCTCCTCCTCCCTCCTCCTCCTCCTCTCCCTCCTCCCTCCTCCTCCCCCCCTCCTCCTCCTCCCCTTTTCTCCCTCCTCCCTCCCTTCCTCCTCCTTCCTCCTCCTCCTCCTGCGCCTCCTCCTCCTCCCCTCCTCCTCCTCCTCCTCCTCGCCCTCTCCTCCCTCCTCCTCCTCCTCCCCTCCTCCTCCTCCCTCTCCTCCTCCTCCTCCTCCCCTCCTCCTCCTCCTCCTCCTCCCTTCCTCCCCCCCTCCTCCCCTCCTTTCCTCCTCCCTTTCCTCCTCCTCCTCCTCGTCCTCCTCGTCCTCCTCGTCCTCCTCCTCCTCCTCCTCCTCCTCCTCCTCCTCCTGCTCGAGCACAGGGGGAGCGGCGCCGGGGGGGAGCGGCGCCGGGCGCTCGGCGCCTGCTGTCCAGCGCGCGCTCATCGCCCTCCGCTTCGCCCGGGGCGCTCGCCGGCCCTGCGGGCTCGCGGGGGCCGCGCGCCTTCCGGCTCCGAAGGTGCGCCGGCGAGGGGGGCCAGGACCCTGACCTTCCAGGAGGGCAAAAAAATAGCACCCGACTTAAAAACCAATCCCAAAGCTATTCTACGTCTTGGTTTTAGGCTGTTTCGCTCAGCTTTTTAGGTCTTTAGGTCTCCAGTGCTAAAAAATAGCTTTCTGGAAGGTCAGGGGAAGAAGGGGGGCCCCCAGAGATCCAACGCACTGAAAGAATCGAGGCGGCGGTCTTCCTCGGCTTGCGGCCTCTGGGGGCCCTCGCCGGGCCCCAGGACCGTCGAGGACCGACTCGGGGTGAGAGACCGGTCCTGGGGAACGGGTCGAGACTTCGGGGGGCCGCGTATTGGGAAAAAAACATAAGCCCTCGGCGCAGCTCGGCGTCCCTCGGCGGTAGTTCTGCAGCCGCCTGTGCGCGCGCTCGGTTGATTAGTTCTGCTCGTAGCCCGAGCTGACTTGTGACGCCGCTGTGTGCCTTCGCCTGCGGCTGCGGAAAAAGAACATTGAACAAATCACATCGGGTCTCTGGGGCGGCTCCGCTGTCGGGGGTTGTCCAAGAGGAGGGCGCGCAGAGCAGGACCCGAGGCGGGTGCGGGGCCAGAGGGCGCGTGAAGCAAGAACGAAGGGGCCCTGGGACACGCAAACAAATGGCACGCGCGCCACGGCTCCTGCACAAATGGAAGGGGGAGGAGGCGGAGTGGGCGCGCTGGCTGGTGAATGGGGTGATGGAGGGGGCGTTCGGGATGGGGGTGTCGGGGCGGAGGGGGCGCGTTGGCCGGTAGATGGGGGGATGCAGAGGGGGCGCTCGGGGGGGGGCCGGCGCCGTGCCGAGAGGAATGAATCAGGGCGGTGGGGGCGGTGCCGCGCCAAAACAAAGGGGTCGGGCCGGAATGGGCGCGCTAGCTGAAGGGTGGGGGGGATGCGGAGGGGGCGCTCGCGGTGGGGGCGGTGCCGCGCCGAAATGCAGGAGTCGGGTCGGAGGGGTGTGCCGCGCCGAAATAAAGGAGTCGGGGCGGAGGGGCGCGCTGGCTTGTGAGTGGGTGGGTGGGTGGGTGGTGGGGGGCCGTGATAAAAGGGGTCGGGGCGGAGGAACGCGCTGCCTGGTGGGTGGGGGGCTGCGGAGGGGGCGCGCAAGGCGCGCGGGGAGGGAGTGGGGGCCGAGCCGGAATAAAGGGGTCGAGGGGCGGAGGGGGCGCCCTGGCTGGTACGTGGAGGGATGCGGGGTGTGAGCAGTGCCGAAATAAAGGTGTCGGGGCGGAGGGGCGCGCTGGCTGGGAAGTACAAGGGTCGGGGCGACGGGGCGTGCCGTGTCGAAATAAAAGGGGTCGGGGGGAGGGGCGCGCTGGCTGCTGGGCGGGGGGGGATGCGGTAGAGGGTGCGCCCTTCCGAAATAAAGGTGTCGGGGCGGAGGAGTGTGCCGTGCCGTGCCGAAATAAAAAAAGGGTCGGGGCGGAGGGATGCGCTGGCTGGTGAGTGGGGTGGATGCGGAGGGGTGCGCCGTGCCGACAGAAAGGGGTCGGGGCGGAGGGGTGTGCGAAGCCGAAATAAAGGGGTCGGGGCGGAAGGGCGCGATGGCTGGTGGGTGGGGGGGTGCGGAGGGGGTGCGCCGTGCCGGCAGAAAGGAGTCGGGGCGGAGGGGTGCGCCGTGCCGACAGAAGGGGGCGTCCAATGAGGGGTGTGCCAAGCCGAAATACAGGGGTCCGGGCGGAAGGGCGCATGGCTGGTGGGGTGGGGGGGTGCGGAGGGGGTGCCTCCGTGCCGACACAAAAGTCGGGGCGGGGGGGTGTGGCCGTGCCGAAATAAAAAAGGGTCGTGGCGGAGGGGCCGCGCGGAGGGGGGCTTGCCCGAAATAAAATAAACAGGTCGGGGCGGACGGGGTGCGCCCCTGGCTGGTGGGCGGGGGGATGCGCCGATGGGGGTGTGTCGTGCCGAAGATACAATGTTCGGCGGCGGGGCCTCTGGCTGGTGGGCGTGGGGAAGCGGCGAGGGGGTGTGTCATGCCGAAATAAAAAAAGGTCGGGGCGGGGAGGGTTGCCGTGCCGAAATAAAGGAGTCTGGGAGGAGGGGTGTGCCGTGCCGAAATAAAAAGGTGTCGGGGCGGAGGGCGCGCTGGCTGGTGGGCGGGGGGATGCGGAGGGGGGATGCGGAGGGGGTGTGTCGTGCCGAAATGAAGGCGTCGGGGCGGAGGGGTGTTCCGTGCCGGAATAAAAAGGGTCGGGGCGGATGGGGGCGCGCAGGGGGGGCGTGCCGAAATAAAAGGGTCGGGGCAGATGGGCGGCGCTGGCTGGCGGGTGGGGGGGCTGGCGGGGGGAGTGTGCCGTGCCCCGAATACAAGTGGTCGGGGGCGGAGGGGCGCGCTGGCTGGGGTGGGGTGTGCCGTGCCGAAATAAAGAGGTCGGGGCGGAAGGGCGCGCTGGCTGGTGGGTGGGGGGATGCGGAGGCGGTGTGCCGTGCCGAAATAAAAGGGGTCGGGGCGGAGGGGTGTGCCGTGCCGAGATAAAAAAAGGGTCGGGGCGGAGGGGCCCGCTGGCTGGTGGGTGGGGGGGGGGTGCGGAGGGTGTGTGCCTTGCCGAAATAAAAATGTCGGGGCGGAAGGGTGTGCCGTGCCGAAATAAAGGGGTCGGGGCGGAGGGGCGCGCTGGCTGATGGGTGGGGAGGATGCGGAGGGGGTATGGAGGGGGTGTGCCGTGCCGAAATAAAGAGGTCGGGGGGGAGGGGTGTGCCGTGCCGAAATAAAAGGGGTCGGGGCGGAAGGGCGCGCTGGCTGGTGGAATGTGTGGGTGATGGAGGGGGTGCCGTGCCGAAATGAAGTGGTCGGAGCTCTGGACACCCTGTGCAAGAGAATAAATACATACAAATCAAAGGGTTCCCCATATGTTCCAACAGTTTCTGGGTTCTTGTCTTCCCTCCCGCTGCCCGTATTTCCATGTTTTCTGGGGAATCGACGATTCATTGTGTCTGTGTGTTTTTCTCCTCCTGAAAGAAGAGGGGGCCATGGGCCTCGAGCGGGGGGCAATGATGGGGGGGACCCGAAAGGGGGGGGGGGGGAGAAAAGGGCCCCTCTCGGGCCCCTGCTGGCTCCTCCTAAAGGGGACCTGAAAGGGGCCCCTTTCTTCACCCCCTCTTTAGCTCGCCCCCCAAAGCCCCTGGCCCGAGAGAGCCGGGAGACATCCTGGTCCCGGCCGCGATATCCACACCTCTCGGATCATCCGCGCCCCCCCTGGCCGCGCCCGACGCATGCGAAGAAGGACGGGGCTCCGGCCTGGAGCTGGAGGTTTACGTGCTCCCCGGGCCCCGCGGTGCAGAATCAAATGCAGCGGGGGCGGGTGCAGAGGACAGACATCGCGTCATCAGGGGGAGCGACCAGTAGGTAAAGAGGGGGCTTGTCTGCCAGCGGCGAGCCTGGGCCACAGACAGGTTCCCCTGCCTGAATCTCAGGGGCGGTCCGAAAACCAAAAGCCTCTCCTGAGCCCAAGGTGGTCCCTGCCTCAACGTCTTGACTGCAGAAAGTGAAGAGAATCGAAGGGAGGGCAAACGATAGAGAGTAGAGAGCAGAGAGATCAGAGCGCAGGGTTTAGAACCCAGAGGGTCACAGTCGTCACACTTTACTCGCGCCCACTAGCACACTGTCCTTACCTATTACGCGCGAGGAACTGGTTGGATTACCTCTGGTTTGGCATCCGCCACCGTGCCGCTGGGCACAGAGTGGGCGTGTCCTCAAGTCCTTTGCCTAAGCCTTCAAGCCTCAGTCCTCACTCCTGAGGAGTCTTGAAGGGCCCCAGACCCCGAGTTCTCATATCTTCTTGGGCCTGGCGCGGTTCCCCTGGGTTCCGTGGCATCTTCTCGCATGACTTTTTCTGGCCCAAGAAGACCCCAGGACGGAACAAGAGAGCCCTAAGGAGACCTCACGAGGGCCCAAAGAGGCCCCAAGAGACCCCCAAGAGGCCTCAGAGACGCTCCGAGAGGCGTCAAAACGGCACTTCAAGAGGCCTCAGAACGGCCCCCAGGATGCCCCCCAAAGGCCTCCCGCGACATCCCGACGAACGTCCTAGAGGCCCACGACCCACAACCCAGTCACTGTGACGGGATGGCCCGAAGGCCATGAGATCCGCCGCCCCCTGTGGGCTTGCCACAGGGGTGCCTGGCGTGCTGAACCCTACGGCTTGATTTTGGTTCTTTTCGGGAACTCCCCCTGGAGCTTCGGCCCGTCCCGCCGGCCACCTGGAAGGCCGCTGAGCTGCGCAACCAACGTCTCCAAGACGGGCTCGATGGCCTCGAAGACGGCCAAGATGACCTTCAAGTTCGCCAAAGATGGTCCAATATTGCCCCCACGACGGCCCAAGGGGGTCCAAGATGCCTCCAAGTGTGCCCAAGAAGCCTCCAAAACGGCCCAAGATGGCCTCAAGATGACAGCAGACTGCCCAAGAGGCCCCCAAGAGGCCTCCAAGGCGGCCCAAGAGGCATCCAAGAGGGCCACCAGGAAGGCTCGAAGAGGTCAAACTCATATGTTTTCCTGAAGCGTTTGAAGGATTTCGGCGTTCGCTTCTTCTCGGCCTTCCGACGGCCCGAGATGGCCCAAGAGCCCCCAAAGATCGCCCCAAGATCGCCCAAGAGGCCTCCAAGATGGCCCCAGAAAGGCCCAAGAGGCCCCCAAGACGGCCCCAAGAAGAGGGCCCCAAGATGGCCCAAGAGGCCTCCAAGACGCCCAAGATGGCCCCCGAGACGGCCCTGGAGCACCCCAAGAGGGCCCCAAGTCAAAGAGGCCCCCAAGACGGCTTCTGTCGGCGTCAGACGGGCAAGGAGCCCATCAAGATGGCCCAAGATGGCTTGGAGATGGCGCAAGACGGTCCAAGAGGCTCCCAAGAGGTTTCCAAGACGGCCCAAGAAGCCCCCAAGAGGACTCATGTGTTTTCATTCGGATTTTGAAAGATTTGGGCATTTGCTTCTTTTCGGCCTTCCGACGGCTCGAGACGGCCCAAGAGCCCCAAAAGATCGCCCCAAGATCGCCCAAGAGGCCTCCAAGATGGCCTCAGAACGGCCAAAGAGGCCCCCAAGACGGCCCCAAGAAGCCCCAAGACGGCCCAAGAGGTCTCCAAGACACCCAAGGTGGTGGCCCCCAAGACAGCCCTGGAGCACCCCAAGAGGGCCCTAAGTCGGCCCGGAGAGGCCCCCAAGAAGGCTTCTGACAGCGTCAGGCGGGCAAGGAGCCCACCAAGACGGCCCAGGATGGCTCCAAGATGGCCCAAGACGGCCCAAGAGGGCCCCCAGCAAGGTCAGAAGAGGCCACAATCAATTGTTTTCGGTAGGATTTTGAAAGATTTGGGCATTTGCTTCTTTTCGGCCTTCCGACGGCCCGAGACGGCCCAAGAGCTCCCAGATATCGCCCGAAGATTGCCCGAGAGGCCTCCAAGATGGCTCCAGAACGGCCCAAGAGGCCCCCAAGACGGCCCCAAGAAGGCCCCAAGACGGCCCCAACACGGCCCAAGAGGTATCCAAGAGGCATCCAAGCCGCCCAAAACGGCCTCTAAGACGGCCCTGGAGCACCCTAAGAGAGCCCCAAGTCGGCCCAGAGAAGCCCCCAAGACGGCTTCTGACGGCGTCAGACGGGCCAGGAATGCCCTAAGACGTCCCAAAAGGCCCCCCCAGAAGGTCCCAAAGGCCCCCAACAGGCCCAAGGATGCCCACCAAGATCCTCCACGAGGCTCCCAGGAAGTCCCCAGCAGGCCCCAAGAGTGCCCCCAAAGTCTCGCAAGATGCCCCCTCCTCCTCCTCCTGATCTTCCCCGCCATCCTCCCTTAAATGTTCCCCGAAGGGTTTCCACAACGGCTGGGGGAACACATGGTCCGATAGCTTGGCAGAGCTCTTGCCACAACGCTCGGCCACATGGGCAATTCCAAAAGGCAGGGGGCGGCGGTGATTCGCCGTAGGTGTCTTCGATATCAATATAAAGTGTGATGTTCCACCCCTGCCTGCGCTGGGGCAGTGCCCTGCGCCTCCTCCTCCTCCTCATCTTCTCCTCATATTCTCGGCTTGCTTCTTCAAAGCCCTTCGCCGCACTCTCACAGACACGGGATTGCAAAGAAGTGCCCCGCCGCAATGGGCTACACAATTTTTTCAGCGAGAGAGGCCTACAAGCAAGCGTCACGAGGTAGCAAGGTTCCAGGAACATCTTGGCAAAATCAAGGCTGACGACTGCTGCGAACATCAGATTGGCCCTTAAATTGTCCCAAGGTGCCGCGAAGGGCAAGCGAGGTGACACCATCCAAACTGGGCCGGAACTGGAATCGCAAGAGACCTGCTCGAGATAAAACCCTTGGTATGCTTCACAAAACACAATGGCCCTGGGTCCAGGTCGCGGACACGTCGCGCAGCAAGAGGCGGTTTTCAGATGGGGTGACGAGAGGGGAAAACGACAGAGCAAGCTGAGACAAAGGTATGCAGAAGGCAATCCTGATATTCGCGGTTTCCACAGAGCGTTGCTGACGCCCACGGCGGCAATACAGTAGTCGAAGTTCAGCCGGCTGGAAGAAGATGCCCCAGGAGTTGAAACGGCCACGCTGCCAGCTGCAAGGCTCCCACCTTGGATATATGAATGGAATCCGACATCTCCCATCCGCCGCAATCTGAAAGCAAAGCTGCAGAGCACGCTGCTTCGACTGGTACCCCGCAGAAGCATGAGACACCAGAGCAAAGCAAGAACGGACACAAGAGGAAACGAGCGCACGTCGTGGGGGTAGTGGGTCAGGTCCCTCCTGTCGGCTGGGGCCTCGATGCCCTCAGAGCTCGCACGAACAAATCTATCCCCTCGCTGGAAAAGTATGCTTGGCCAGGCTGGGGTGTACGGCTGAGCGCTCTGTGGGTGGTGCGATGACAGCACAGAGCAGGAGCAGCGTGCCACACCCTGGGGGTCCGTCGACAGCCCGACTGGGCTGAGCGTCAGTCCGAGTGTGCGATTGCGTGAAGCGCCGACTCTGTGTCTGGGTCTCGGTATGCGTACGCACCTGAATGAAGATTTAGGTTGTCCTCCTCCGCCTACATCAGGACCTGGCTCGGAGCGTCGGCTCAGCCTGCTCTCGGGGAGACGCAGGGCTTGGGCTGTTGGGACCCGGCCCTGTCTGACGGGGCCAGCGGAACCATTGTGGGATCCGGTCTGACACCTGGCGCGATCGCCCGCTGCAGGCAATACGAGATCTGGACCGGCATGTCACGCGCCAGGACCGTCAGAAACGCGGCGGCAAACCAGAACTCCAAAAACTCGCTTCTCGCCTGGCACATCTCTCCGGTATGAATTAAGATCGGATGCGGAGTGGCCAACACATAGCATTGCATAGCAAGTTCCAGAAACCCTGACACCAACAAAACTGTCGTATCTTGGGGGCGCATCTTACCTCCGCCGCCATCCGCCGGCCTACCGCTGGCTTCCGCCAGCGGAACCGCCCCCGGTTTACTTCCGCCGTCTTCCGTCGACCTGCCGGCGCCTTCCGCAAGGGAAGAGATGTCAACTCCTTCGATCCTTGATAGCGAGGGCCTTTCTGGAGCGCTGAATGCAATCACAAGTTCGATCACGAAACCAGCGTAGGACACAGTATGTCATCTTCTCGCCTGGCCGCAGGCTGATATTAGAGACGGGCGACTGGTGCACCACCCTTCCCTCACCCTCATACGCCGGAAACGGACAAATTTCCCTTACCTTCACCAATGTAAGTACTGCGCCGACAGCGAGCAAAAACACCTGCACCGGGTGAACCTCACTCGCCATTCAGAGTTACTGTTGGCTACGGCGTCCTTGCCGCTGTCGCTGCGCATTTCGCAGGACAGCGCCCTGACTGTCCCAAAAGGGCGACAACAGCCGAAAGAAAGGCACGGCATGCGTGTACAAACTGCGTCAACGAGCAGATGCCAACAATGTATATCCAACACCGCCTACCGTAGCAGGAACGCAAAGAGAGTCATAACTTTTAACAGTAGTGTAACGACTCTTCACCTTTCTCGTGGAGATCCCCTGAAAGTTCCCCACAGGGTGGGGATGCTGGCCTCAAAAAGCTTCCAATGACCATCCCTGATAGTTTGTAGGCAAAGGCGTGCGCAACACCCTTCTCTTCGCAATCCGAGGCGTCTGCGCGCAATCATCACTCGTGGTCTTCTTCGTCTTCTTCTTCCTCCTCATCCTCCTCCCTCCTCCTCTTACTCCCCCTCCTCCCCCTCCTCCCTCCTGGCCTTCTTCCCTCCTCCTCACTCCTCTCGCTCCTCCTCGTCCTCCTCGTCCTCGTCCTCCTCCTCCTCCTCCTCCTCCTCCTCCTCCTCCTCCTCCCGCTCCTCCCGCTCCTCCTCCTCCTCCTCCTCCTCCTCCTCCTCCTCCTCCTCCTCCTCCTCCCTCCTCCTCCTCCTCCTCCTCCTCCTCCTCCTCCTCCTCCTCCTCCTCCTCCTCCTCCTCCTCCCCCTCCTCCTCCTCCTCCTCCTCCTCCTCCTCCTCCTTCGCTTCGCTTCGCTCGCGGCTCGATGTCTAATAGACGAAGCCGTTCGCGCGGCCGCGGCCGCGCGCGCGCGCCCGAGGCACGCAGTGGGGGCCACCCCCCCGACACGGGCCCCCGCCAGGAGGGCAAGGGTGAGAAGCCGCCTAGGCCTCGCAGGGGGAGGGGCGGGGGCCGAAAGGGGCCGAGAAAAAAAAGGGTGCCCAGGAGTTTCGGGGCAGAGGGAAGGAAGAGGGAGAGGCCACATGGGGGTGGCAAAGCGGGGCGGGGGGAGGGGGCTCATTAAAGGCCTGGGGAGGAAGGGAGTCCACCCCCATGAGGCCTTCACGCGGGCGGCGGCCCAGGTCACGCCTGGACCGTGTCCTCCCCCCCCTCTCCATTGAGGGGGCGTTCGTGATGGTGTCGGCGGCCGCCTTGATCCCTACGGTCATCTTGCCGCGGTAGGCGTCCGCCTCGAAGCTCTTGGGCCCTGTTACGGCCAGCTCGGGTCGTCGGATCTGCAGGCTGCAGTCCGACCTCCAGGGAGCAGGCTGCTCAAGACGGAGTCGACGAAATCGTCGAGTGGGCTGCTGTGCTCGTGGGAGGTGCCGTCGTAAATGGCGTAGAGGTTGCTGGTGGAGTCAATCCTGGTCGGTCTTCTCGTGGCAGTTCTCTCCGTAGCGTAGTGCATCTGCTCGGTCGTCCACATCAGCGACGGACCCGCTGGGGCTGCGGATTGCGCTAGTAGTACAGGTACTTCTGCAATGTGGGCGGCATGGAAGATGTGGATGGCTAGGCGGGCATGGTGGTTCGCGATCAGTCGACGTTCCGCTGCCTTGCCTCCAAGGTTTACTCTTCCCCATGGGTCCGAGGTTGTTCTGGAGGATGCTGCCGTTCTGTCGTGGATGTCGCCATCACCTTGGTCGATCCAAGTGCTGGGTGAGAGGTTGATCGTAACTCCTGCGAAGTCACCCTGTCGAATGTGCTGGTGGATCAAGTCAAGGGCGTCGTACTGGGATGGGTGTTCGGCGGAGTAGAGATCGTCGAAGGTCATAGTAGCCAGTTCCATAACCATTCCATTGTAGCATAGTCGTTGGTCCGTGATGTCGAGCAGATCATTCGGGTGTCTATCGGTGTTGGTGAGGTAAAGCAGGGATCTGTTTCTGGTCGGTGTCCGAGGGTAGTGGGCTGGTGGTGGTGGTGTAAGTTCTGCTACAGTCGGGAAAAAGGGCGGTGGTGAAGGTGATAGGTCAAGGGAGGGTAATGGGGTGACGTCGGATGCGTGGGCAGGGATGGGATGGTATAGTTCGGGGCGGCCTCTGCGTTTGTTGTCGGCTATGCTGGCCGCGTAGATCGCCTGATTGGTGGCCACGTCCTCCTCAGTGAGGGCAGGTCCTTGTAAATACCACATATACCATGACCGTCGGCATCGGGCTACCGTGGTTAGATGCTTCACTAGCTTGGCGAAGGAGTGGAAGTTCTGGCGGCATATTCTGCACGATGTACCCGATGCCCAGTTTCGCGGATGATCAGGTCGTCGGTGTTCCCGTCCGATATGTATTGCCATGCCCTGCTTTGTCTTGGTTACTATTCCGCACTCGTAGCAAATGAAGTTGCTGTCGCCGTTGTCACGTGATGGCGTGGTGCCCGCCCCGATGGGGCCGTCTGGTCTGAGCACCTTGGTCAGCTTGTCGGCGTGGGCACTGTCTTTAGAGGCGCGGATGTAGTTTGTGACAGCCAGGTTGACGGAGTTGGTGAAGTGCCTCGGCGTGGTGCGAGCCCATGCGATGATGTCGGGGTCGAGCTTGCTGGTCGTGGGCCAGCGCTGGTCGTCCAGGTATGTGCGCAGGAAGTCGAAGTCCTGGAAAAGCATGTATGTCCATGAGCCCTTTCTCCGTCGCTGGTTGTCAAGCAGTTGTAGGAGCTGCTGAGGAGCGTGTCGTAGAAGCCGTGGTAAGTATCGCAGCCGTCCAGCAGACTGGTGGTGGTCGAAGTCGGGGATGCCGGTGTAGGCTACTACTTCGGTGGCCGTGAAATGATGAAGCTGCGAGTTAACTTTGGGTAATCCAGCTGCCGTGCGATAGGGCTTCGAGTAGGCGTTGGATATGCGCTGGTGGTCAGTCTGAGTCAGTGCTGGCCAGACGTGATGGTTGAAGGTCAATGAGGCAGTCGAGAGGGCGTGCACGTACTTGATCTTCGTTTTGCGGGGTAGGCGTCGACGTCTTAGGATTTGCCTCTCCAGAGCTCGTGCCGAAGCGTCGGTTCGTTGCATGCGATTCTGCACCTCGGGGCCCATGCTGCCGTTGGTTATGATGGTGCCTAATAGTCGGTGCTGGTCTGTGATTTGGACCGAGATCGACATGATGCTCAACTTGATTGATGTAATGTTTTGCTGTGCAAGCCTGCTGCGCACGACGTTGGAGCCCGTCCCGTTAAAGGAGATGATGACCTTGGTCTTGTCTGGGTGTGGCTTGAGCCCGTATGTAAAGGCTGTACGGCATAGACGTTCAGCTGAAGTTCTCGTAATGTCAATGATGTCGGAGTGGTGTGTGGTCGAGTTGAAGTCGGTGAGGTCGTCGACGAAGGACATGTTGGTCAGCTTGCCGCCTTGGTGAGGGGCCGTAGAGAAGAGCGGGTTGTCGCAGGGGCTGATGTGGTGGCCGCTTTCGCCGTCTTCTGCCCCTTCAGCGTCGTCGGCGATGGCCTGAAGCACCAGGGAGAAATGCATGTTGAAAGCTGCGTCGGAGTATGGCACCCCTGGCCTGGTACTGGTGCGAGGGATCACGTATGCGTCGGTGCCCTTGGCGGTCATCCAGTTGGCCGTGTGGTGGTCGGCAACTAGGGCGCAGAGGTGAGAGTCGTCGACGTGGGCGTTGAGATGTGCTGGGCAGCGAAGACGTTGTCGTAGGGATGGGAGTAGGCATATGGGAATCTCGATGTTGTCGATGACGTCTTCGAGCTCGTCCTCCTGAGTCGGCAGCTGAAAAATGAACTCCTTTATTACCGAATGGAAGGCTTCTTTCAAGTCCAGGAAGAGGATGCTGCCCGTGCGAGCCTGTGTACGGCAGTCGTCCAAGAAAGTGTAGGCGGTGTGAGTGATGAAGTCGGTCGCCTTGTGAGGGACGGCGCCGCATTGTGTGTCCATGAGCAGGTCGGGTAGGATGTCGCGGAAGAGGCCTCTCAGGAACTTGCTGTTGATCTTTCCTATAGTGTTGTTCAGGAGGATGCCCCTGTATGCTTTCTGCAGATGAAGCTGTCCTTGTCCTTTGGAGAAATGGGTGGAGAAACCGCCCTTTGCCGAAATAGGCTCCGTCGTCATCATTTGCATCTTCATCATGATAGGGTGCAGAAGTCGGGCAATCTGGCGCGGCGCTGCTCGTGCCATGTCGTCGGTGTTCCCGTCGGGCCCGCCGCGTTTGCCTTTCTTGGCGGCTGCCAGGGCGGATGTCAGATTGTGGATGGTCTGGACGTTGTCGATGTGGGGTATCGGCTTGGTGTGGGCAGTCTTGTTGTTGTAGTACTTGACGACGCCTTCGATGTCGGTGTTGATGCCGTTCTCTATGTTGCCGTAGTATCGAAGGGCGTGCTCCGCAATGGCTTGTGGCGTTGTAAGTGGAGCGCCGTCATCGTCTTGTCGTATTTTGGGAGTCGGAGTTCTCTTAGGTGTGCGGCCGCCGTATGTTAGTAATGCCCTCACGTTTGCCCATTCCTGCCGCGGGGCGTTCCCTGCAGCTGATAGTATCATGTTGCCGGAGAGGCGCTCGAGGTGGGCGTCGCGGTCGTGATCGAGGCGGTTCCTAAGAACTCTGTCGGTATCTTTGATGAAGCTCATGTATGAGTCGAAAAGGTTTGTAGTGAAGGTGGTTGTGCAGTGGGTGCTGTCGTGGTATGGAGCCGTAGTCTGGTCGGGGTCCGCGTGGTTGATAAAGAGGATGGTCTTGATCATCAGCTGAGTATATCCAGGGATGTCCATGAGGTGGATGACGTCGTCAGGGGACGCTGAAGCCGTCTGGTTTGCGATGAGGTGCGCGGTGTATCGGATCCGTCTGCGTGATATCTTGGAGCCCATGCCATTCCTTTTCACGATGCGGATCGTCTTGAGGAGGGTGCGTCGAAAGCGAAGAAGCGCGTATGAGGCCTCGGTAATGTAGGGCTTGCGTGGGGCATGATGCTGCTTCTTGAAGCTGGCGTAGGCTGCGTCCTTTATCTGATCGACGATGCTCTTAGTATGGTCGTTGAGGTTGGTCTCCCAGGGGGGGTGTTGGATCTGCTGCAGGCGTCGTTGAAAGTCGTTCTTGGCTGTCTCGGAGTCGAGCTTAGCGATGTCGAGCTTGGGCGTGCCGTGCTGGTATGTGGTCTCGACGATATAGGCGAGGTTAGCCTTGACAGGGAAGTGGTCGTTCTTGTGTGAGTGGTCGTGTTCTGTGTCGATACCATACATTACGGACGTGTAGGAGATAGAGTCGAAGAGCTCGTGGCCAACCACTATGTAGTCCAGTCTGTGCACGTCCTTGCCTGAGTCCCATGTGTAGTGGTCCTGGCCTCCGCTTTTGAAGGTATTCGCGGCTATGAGAGAGTTACCTTGCAGGACCTTGTGGAATCGTTCGCCGTTGTCGTCCTCCTTTTGCTTGAAGCCTTGATCGCCGATTGCCTGACTGCATAAACTGCCCGTTCGAGCGTTGGCGTCGATGAAGAAGATGTCGATGTTGTGGTTAGAAGTTGCGCACTCGATCATCTCCCAGAAGATATCCTTCTCGTGTGGCTTGGCTCGTGAGTGTGGTGCATGAGCGACGCAGACTGTATGTCGAAAGCCTGGGGCTTCGATCCTTACTACTAGGTGTCGAGGGCTGTGCTCGATGACGGTGAACTGATCGGGGCGGAAGTAGAGGTCCTTGGCACCTGCCTTTCCGTACGGCTTGCTGGTGAGTATGTGGAGCTCGCAGCCGAGGTTGTACTGGTCGTGGCCACCTGAGATGACGTGGTAGGCGTACGCACTCGTGCTGGTGATGTCGTTGCCGCTGCGAACTCCCCAGGGCGTGCGTGCTTCCTGGATGCCGATCAGGTGGAGGTCCTCCATGTACAGGTTGAGCATAGTCTTTCTGAGCTTGTGAATCTTTTCTTTTCGTCTTCGAGCGCCTTGGCCAGGTTCGCGCCCTGACTGGATGTTGTAGGTGGCGACGTTGACGTCTATCTCGGTCGAGGTCTTCGTGGACTTGGCTGGTGTCGCAAGGTGGGCTGCCGTTGCCGTGGTATCGATGCGTTGGGCCTTGAGCATCCCAGGTGAAAAGGATGGGTAAGCGTCTTTGGTGTGGTTGTCGGCATCGAGTAGGAATTCCCAGCTGCGCTGAGGGGACGCGTTGAGTATGTTAGCCCATTCAGGTTGTGGGTGCGGGTAGTCCTCGATGCGGGCGTAGTTGGCTGCGGCGTCGGCAACTTCGTTCCACGGGTTCATCTCGTGGGCGTGAACGTGGCACAGGTCGACATATTCCTTGACGTGCGAATACATGATCACCAGTAGCTGCACGAGGTGGGCGTCCCGATTAGTGAAGGCCTCCATCCTGGCCAGTTGGATCGCTCCCAGCGAGTCGGAGTGGACCGAGATACTGTGGTTGATGTCCTTGTGGATGATGTAGGCTATCGCCCAGATGAGCGCTGTGATCTCGCTGGATGTCGAGGTGGTCTCGTTGTCCGTGAGGTTTTGGATCTCTATGAGGGTGGAGTCGCGGTGCTTGCCGACTATTGCGCCTTGAAAAGAGAAACCTTCTTCGTCTTCTCCGACGAGTACGACTGACCATCCGTCTTGACCATGTTGGCGTGGATGTTTGGAGCCGTCTGTGTATAAATGCAGGCGAGAATCTCGTGGGAGCTGTCGGTATGGAAATGTTCGCACCATGTACTCTGAAACCTCGTTGTGGCAACGGTCGGTAAAGTCGAAGGTAAGCCTGGGAGGCTGAAGTCGTCGAAGGTGCTGGAGTAAGGGCTCCTGTTCGTCGAAGTCGATGTGGTAGAGGATATTGTCGGTCTGCTGGTCGCGGGTGTGAACCTCGCGGGAGAAACGAACATGCCGTACTTCCTCGTGGCTCTCCGCATTCTGCAGGTCTGTTTGTCCGCGTGGGATCTGGGCAGCGTCAAGGGAGTCAAAAATGGGAGGTGGTGGCCGGCAAGAAGTTGATGTACATGGCCGGCTCGGTGAATCACAAAATTGTCGGTCTCGATCGCCATCATGGCCAAAATGGCTAGTACGTCGATGCCTTGTTGGTGGTTCTTGTCGTTCTTGCCCCAAACGGCTGCAGCCACTGGGGGTGTCCCCCCCCGTGTCGTGCTCACAAAGCGATGCTTCCTCTCGAGGCGTAGGCGGTGGCGTCGTCATCGTCGGGAGCGACCGTGACTGGGCTTCCGCTGGTGGAGGATGTGAGTCGACATGCTGCCGTCGAGGTCGGGTGACGGTAGTTGGTCGGTCCGCTAGCGTAGTTGGTGCGGGGTTTGTGGGAAGCAAAATCTGGCGGGGCATTTCTGTGTGATCTGTGTGAGACAGCCTTCTCGCACTCCCCAAGCGAGAGGTAGAGGCCGAGGGGATGGTCCACGGTCCACTACTAGGCTGTCGCATGTTGGGCGGTGTGTGGATTTCCCACATATCGCCATGCTCGTAAGAATCTGGAGGTGCGCTCTCCCCAACGCGCATGCCGCCATTGGCTGATGAGAGGGTAGGTGAAACTTGTGAAGTGTCGTATGGTGGATCGGAGCTCACCAGGGGCTCGAATAGTCGGCGCCTGACGTCGTCGGCGTAACCACTGCAGGAGTCGGAAGTGCCGTCGTTGCACAGGCAGTCTTCTGGTATGATGCTGGGCCGCTCCCCCTGGGCCAGTTGCCCCCCAGGGGGTGAGGGCCTCGTTAGTTTTTTGGTGAGTTGACCGCAGGGGCTTCCTCGTCGTTGAGGAAGGTTGGCACTCGGTCTCCTGGATCTGCGAAGCCGTCTCCGATGTCGCAGATACGGACTTTCTTGGGCTTGGCCGCTCGTCTAGATGATCCGTTTTTTCGGAGAGCTGTGCGGGGCGGAGGAGCGGATGTGGCGCGGTCGGGCGTGGCGAGGTGGAAGCGAGGTGGTGGTTGGATTGGCTGCATCGGTGCGGTAGGAGATATGTCGGCTAGTGGAATGCGCACTGGGGTGGAAGGTGGTGGTACGTCGTCGTCGGAAGTGATGTCAATGAGGAGAGTAGTGGATGGGTGGTTGTGCTGAGTTGAGTCTGTTCTTCTGGTGCGTGGTGGTGGCGCTGAGCTGGGTCGGTCATTTGGCGGGTCAGGTGGGTGGAAGTTGATGGGCGTATGCTGCTCAGTGGGGATCGGCGTGAGCGAGGCGGGGGTGGGTAATGGCGTAGGGACAGGGAAGGGATATGCGTCACTTGCAACAGGGGTTGGGCTGCACAGGTCGTCGTCGTCGGCTGGGATTGGGGTGTGCACGCTGGCGTCGTCGGCGTCGTGGCATGGGCGTCGCGCAGTGGGAGTGGCGGTTGGCATCGCAGGTGTCGGTCGTGGTGGTGGTGTGCTGCTGCGCTGTCCTCTGTTGCTGGGCTGTCCTCCGCTGCTGCTGCCGCGGTTTCTGAGGTATAGTTGATAGCCCGAGTCATCATAGGAAGACGGTGGGGTCAGCAGGTGGAGTGCGGCTTGTACCTGTTTGTCGATTTGTGCTTGTTCAGCATCTGCTTGGGCTTGCAGTCGTGCGTCTTCCTCGTCTCGTTCTTGAAGTTGTGTGTCGAGCTCCCTGAGGATGTCCACGTCGAGGCTGGTGCCGAACTCGTGGGCCTGCTGTAGTTCGCAGTGCAGTCGCTCGCGTTCCTGTCTGTGTTGCTGAAGATGCTCCTGTAGTTGGTGTTGGTGCTGCTCCTGGAGTTCGTTCTCGAAGCGCTGCATGTCGCGAGAAGTGCCTCGAAGCCTGTCGATCTCGCTGTTGTACTCGCTCTGGGCTGTCAAGGTTCGGTACTTCTGAGCCTGAAACTGTCCGAACTCCTCCAAAAGTAGTTCCTTGGCGTCCTGAAGCTGGTTCTGTTCAAGCCTCGCGATGTTGCTGATGTCCTGCTGTGCCTGGGCTTTCTCGGAAAGAAGACGTTGCTGTTGTTCGTGGCAGCGTTGTTGATATTGTTGGACCATGATCTCGGCGTTCTCGTGTAGCTGATGTCTGAAGGTCTCTTCCTCTTGCCTCCTCTGAATGATGAAGGTGGCGAGGTGCGCTGACTCTTCCTCCTTGAGCTGGTAGCGCAGGTAGGCCTCCTTCTGCTGGTAGTGAGCGACGTTCTCCGTGATGGATTCGCGAGCCTCTTGTCGGAGCTGCTCTTCGCGCTGTCGGAAGACTTGGATCTCGTCGTAGTACGACTGTCTCTGTTGGAGTTGTGCTTGCTGGAATTGTTCCTGGCAATGTTGTAGATGTTGCGAGAGCTCGTGGATCTGCTCGGTCTGCAGTTGACGTTGTGCTTCGTGTTGATCGGATTCGGCTCGTTCATGGTGGAGAAACGCCAGATGATGTTGATGTATTCCGTGGTTGCGCTGCTGCTCATCCACTCTCCTCGTCAGCACGTCAATGAGTTTCCGCAGGTCGCTGTTGTCGTTGGTGGTCGAAGCAGGCGCTGGCTCGTGCACCGGTTGTCGAATTGGTGTCCGCTGTCGTCTCTCGGGGTGTGGTGTCTTGCCCCTGACACGTTGTCTCCCATCATCTTCACCGTCCCCGTCACAACTGTCTTCGTAAAGTTCGGCGTGTTCTCGATACTGCTTGGCCTCGGAGATGAGTGCCCTGAGGGATGCAATCTCGCCCTTGATTTCGTCGTGCTCCTTATTGAGGTCTTTGAGCTGGCTCTCGACGGTCTGCTGTCTCTGGATCCGTGACTCCACTTGGGATCTGTATTGTGAAATGCGAGCCGTCGGCGTGTCCAGCATGTGTATCATGGTCTTGACTATGGCTAGCTCCTCGATCAAGCGGGTCGGGTCGACTTGGGCTTGCCTGGCTCCGTGGACTTGGTCGGCGAGACGTGCCATCCGCGCCACCTTAGTGGCGTGCCAAACCCTACGTATGTCTGGCTCGTCGGGAGGAAGAGAAAAGCTTTCGTGTCCCTTGGCATCCGAAAGCAAGGCGGGCATTACCTTTTCTGTGACCTCCAACTGTCGTTTCGTCAGCTTTGGCAACTGTCGGTGGTCGTTTGTGGAGTCTTCGGGGGCTTGGTGGCGTCTTCTCGAGGGGTGCCGCTTCGTTCTCGGTGTCGTGTAGTCGTACTTATACTGTTGCTGGTACTGGGCGTCGTTGTGCTGCTGTTGATCCTCGTCGTGGTGGGAGGTGTGGTGGTGCTGGTTGTGCTGGGGCTGGTGCCGTGGCTGCTGCTGTCCATGCCCTCCATGGTGTCGGCGGTACGAGGATCCAGATGCTGGTGTGCTTGACCTCCATGGCCACGGCTTGGCCCCCACTGGATGGCCGTGAGACTTCGTGTTGGTCGCCATCTCGCTGGTCTCGAAGTCTTGCAGCACGTTCTGCTGGTTGCACTGGTGCTGCTGCGCGGAGTGGTGGCTGCTGAGGAGGTCGGCCGCCCTCACGACGCGCAGAAGGGCCCGCGCCGACGCCCGGCGCTCCCTCTGCCGCCTGTGCCAGGCGGGCTCGGGCGTCGGGCCCCTCCTGGGCGCGCCGAAGGCGCGCAGCAGCCGCCAAGGGCCAGGGCGCGGCAGCGGCGGCGGCGAATCGCCGATCCGCGGCGCGCTGAGCCCGGCCTCGCGATCGGCCTGCGAGGCGGGATCGATCGGGCGGCAGGCGCCGATCGACCCTGACCGATCGATCGGGTCGCAGGCCCAGATCGCCAGAGGCCAAATGGGCTTCCTCCTCCTCCTCCTCCTCCTCCTCCTCCCAAGCCTCCCAAGCCTCCCAGGGCCCTCTACGCAGAACCAATACACTCTCTGGAGCTGCTCCCTCCACCTCCCTCCCCTCCGCCCCCCTCTCCCCGCTCTCCCTCTCCCCGTCGGCAGTGGGCGCTCCTTGCCCCTCTTCTGGAAATCCCCTGCGACCTCAGCACGCCACCGAGAATATCCGAACTCCTCATTTGGACATCCTCCTCCTCCTCCTCCTCCTTCTCTTCCTCCTCCTCCTCTTTTTCCTCCTCCTTTTCCTGCTTGGCTCAAGTTTGATCACAGACATTTTTTTTTACACCCGTGTCCAGGATATTGAGCCTTTTATTGTCTGCCGACGTCACGCAACATTGATGGTGCCTTCCAATTCTAATGGCGACATGCGTATCCCCTTGAACCTTGAGGGAGAGTTCGGGAGCGCGATGCCCGAAGTGTCCTCCCCCATGCCAGGACGTAGGAACACCCGCCTCGCAGGTACCCCCGTCCGCGACGTGCTCACGCAGAACCCGTGGGAGAAGATTAAATGCACACGTACCGGACAAGGACCTCATTCTCCACTGCTCGGAGAAGGAGCTGGGCGTGAGGATGTTCATTCGGCCTACGTCCGCATGACTGGGAACGAGGACGAGGAGATGGACGATGATGACGAGGAGGGGCTTACCCCCGCCCAGGAGCCGGTGGCGATGGCTGCCATGGCGGCCATCCTTCAGCAGCAACTCGCGCCACTCACCTCGGCCGTTGCCTGAGATGAAAGAGGCGCTGAGCGTACGCTTGGCCCACATGGAGGAGCGCCTCAACCTGAACGACGTCAGGGTGGACAAGCTGGAACGCTTGTGCACGTCCCTGGAGCAGACCGCGCTTCTGGCTTTGGACTCTATGGAGGCCCGGATCCGCGCGTGCATCCACGAGTACACGACGAACGAGGGGAGGCAGGGGGGGAGAACATCGTCAAGCCTCATTCGGGTGCCTTCGAGAAGCGTGCTGTGACCATGGTGCTTGGAAACTTTGATGGTTTGGAAGATTTGGGGAAAGCTACGGAGGACGGGTCCCGACAAGACATATTGCAAAGGAGAGTTTAAAGGCATTACATTTGCAGAGTTCCCCAGCCCGACCCTTCGAGATCACGCAGTGGATCTATTGCTGCGCGCTGGCCTGAAGAGTGGGGAAAGGAAGGTTTGGGCGAACCTGGACCGCTCCTCAGCAGACCGAGCGGCCTTCAACTTCTGCCTGGGCTTCAAGCGGGCCCTCAAAGAGCACTGGGAAGTTCCATACAATCTTTCCTTCAACGGGGAGTCGCCCTACATTGTGAACGTGGGGGGGGGAGCACGCCCTTGCAGTCGAGATGGAGGGCCACAACGTGCGCTACGACTGGCAAGGGGAGGGGACGACGTGGGACGACCTCCACACCAGTACCCAGATTAAGGAGCTCTTGGAGAAATCGAACGAGCTCGTGGCCAGGGGATCGAAGGGCATGAATGGGGGGAATACCAAGGGCACGCACGCACGGGGTCGACAAGGGAGGCGGGCGAGATCGCCCCAGCCCTTGGCGATCAGATCAACCCAACGATGTTTCGCCCGCAATCGGCAACACTGCAACTATGAACCCAAATCGCTTAAGAATTCAGTCCGCAACTTCGTGACCACATGTACACATACATACACACATCTATATATATACATATATATATATATATATGCACGATATCTTCTGGCAGTGGCTGTGGGGGCCCTAGCTTGCGAGGTGGGCCACACGACGCTGCATCCATATATCATCGGAGAAATGAGGGTGACACATGTTCTGGGACTGGACGTAGAGACCCAGATTTCTGTAGAGGACGTTTAGAAATTACTGGAACCAATATTGTTTTTGGCTTGACGGAGGCCAAGCTGGAGGAGCTGCAAATACACATGGAGTCGCTGGGCATCGCAGTGCTCGCAATCCAGGAGACACACAAGTACGAGTTAATATATTACGCCACTGAACGTGGATTCTTGGTGATCTTGTCTCGGAGCCCAGACGACGAAGAGGCTGCTGGAATTGGCTTCCTTGTGTCGCCAACAGCACGCCAGATTCTGATAGGATTCAATGCGACATCTTCCAGGGTTGCTTATTTGAAGTTGCGTGTCCAGGGAGGGAAATCCCAGTCTTCAGCGTGTATGCCCCCCAGCAGCGGGAAGCCAGTGGAGGATCGCAGAAAATTTAATCGAAAGCTGGGCGCAATAATTTTCAAAACGCCGGGACACAGCTGAGCTCTGTACTTGGGGGACTTCAACGCAAGGATACACTGGCGGTTTCCTTTGGAATCTGGCCACATTGGTGATTTCATTTTTGGTGAGCCTACGGCGCATTTCAATGCAAATTCTAATCGGAGCTTCTTACTCGAATCCTGCATCTACTATGGGCTCGCCATCGCAAACACGTTCTTCGAGCGCGATCCAGATCACCAGGTGACTTGCTACAACGTCGGTTCTCGCCCTTTCGAACCGCTGCTGCCGCGACATTTCGGGCAGATCGACTTCCTATTATGCCCGCGGCATCTGCTGCAGAGCGTGGTGGACGTTGAGAGCCGCAGAGAAGCAGCCATTTATTCGCACCATCTCCTATTCAATTACAAGCTCAAGATATCCTTGGAAGCGAAGCGCGAGACCAGGGTGCAGCGGCTGCACCACGCAGCCCTGGCCGACGTCACCGTGGCTCAGGACTTCGGCGACAGCTTCGCGGAGCACACGGCTAAGGACATCGTGCCGCAGAACTCTCTTAAACAGCTCAACGACAGCATCACAGAGGCTTTCCCGCATACCGCTGCAGGCTGCTTGCCCGCACTCCCGGCCGCGCGGCGGCGCCCCTGGATCGGCGACAGGACGCTGCAGCTCATCCCGCTACGAGGTGAAGCGAGGACAGACAAGGATTTCGCGCGAGACAAAATACTTACTGACCGGGCAAGTCAGGGTATCGGTCAAAGCAGATCGAGCAGCTTGGCTCGACTATCAATTAGCTGACGGCGACTGGGACGAGGTGAGAAACTGAAGAAAATTCCAGCCGCAGCCCATGGGATAACGAAGAATTCCAATGGCCGCCTCGTAGACAGCGAAAGCAGAGACGTTGGCGGAATCTTTCTCCAAAGTGCAGTGGGCGGTGCTCCCGACAACGACTGTGGATAACTTGGTCCCTCTGGGGCTGGAGCTCGACATTTCCAACGACCCCACCACCCAGGCAGAGGTCTGCCGAGTCGCCCGCGGGTTGAAGCGCAATCGTGCTGCTGGAGCAGACGGCGTGCCCGCCGAATTCTGGAATGCGTTGTGCAGGGAGGACACGCCTGAGTGCGAATGGGCGACCACGTTGTGCACCCGATGCTGGGGAGGAGAAGTCGGTGCCAGACGCGTGGCACCAGGCCGTCGTTACAGCCATCTTCAAAAAGGGGGACGCGGCGCAATGAGCAAACGACCGTCCTATTTCATGGTTGTCTGTTGGCTACAATATATACGCGTCTGTTCTGCTCAACTGGCTGAAAGGCGCGGGCGCGGAGCGTAGGATCTGGAAGACCCAGTTTGGATTTCGATCTCATCCTCCGCCTCCTCCTTTTCCCCACTCCCCACTCCTCCTCCTCCTCCTCCTCCTCCTCCTCCTCCTCCTCCTCCTCCTCCTCCTCTCCTCCTCCACTCCCCACTCCCCACTCCCCCTCCTCCTCCTCCTCCTCCTCCTCCTCCTCCTCCTCCTCCTCCTCCTCCTCCTCCTCCTCCTCCCTAGGGGAGGAGGGGAGGAGGGAGGGAGGAGGAGGAGGAGGAGGAGGAGGAGGAGGAGGAGGAGAGGAGGAGGAGGGAGGAGGAGGAGGAGGAGAGGAGGAGGAGGAGGGGAGGAGGAGGAGAGTGGGAGGGGGGGGAGGAGGGGAGGGAGGAGGGTGAGGGAGGAGGGAGAGGAGGAGGGGAGAGGGAGGAGGGTGGGGGGGAGGAGGGGGAGAGAGGAGGGGGGAGGGAGGAGGGAAGGGAGGAGGAGGAGAGGAGGAGGAGAGAGGAGGAGGAGGAGGAGGAGGAGGAGGGGATTGCATCAATTTATCCGGCGCCCCATTGTGGTGGTCCTGGCCCCAGGTGGAGGCCTTGGCCACCCACACGTGGTGCGCGTGAGTGCGCTGAGCGTGCGTGTGCGTGCATGAGTGGGTGCGGCGCACCTCGGGCACCAATGCTGCTGCACCCCCTTCTGGGGCTTCGAGGCTCAGGGGGAGGAGCGGGAGGAGGAGAAGGAGGAGGAGGAGGAGGAGGAGGAAGAGGAAACGGAGGAGGAGTAAGACGAGGAGGAGGAGGAGGATAAGGAGGAGGAGGCGGAGGAGGAGGAGGAGGAGGAGGAGGAGGAGGAGGAGCAGTAGGGTACCCCTGCTGCTGCACCACCTTCTGGGTGTTGCTTGCTTCCTGTTCTGTTTTTCTTGGGGAGCGGCCTGTCGAGCGTCGGGCGTGGCCGCCTGGTCACGCTGCCTCGCTGCAAAAACGTTGATGGCCGCCCCCCGGAATGCAACACGGCTGGCGCTGGTCTCATGCAGTGTCTTGCCGTGTCGGCTGCCCCCGCTGTCGGCAGATAGCGGGTGTGCAGCCTCCCTCCTTGGCCACGGCACCTGCGAAGCGCTCGCGCCGAGGGCTTGCGCGCCTCCTCCTCTTCCTCCTCCTCGCCCTTCTCCCTCCCCGCCCTCTTCCCTCCCTACGAATCCCCCCACCCCTAGACATCCAACGTCCTGAATAGCACAAGCAAGGTGGATGGGTTTCGCGGTGTTCAGCCTCTGGGGCACTCACCTGACCCGGGATCGTGAAAGGAAACGACAGGAGGGAAAAACGGGCGGGTCGTACCCAATCACCTTCTCAATGCGAGTTAGCTTTGTAAATGAGCCAAAGAGCAAAACATCCGCCCTCATAATAATCACCCCGACACTCGAAGCCGCTTAGTGAACGCGCCCAAAGAAGGAACCGAACAGGACAAGGCTGTTTAGTAAACGCCCAAGGCCGTTAAAAAAACGCCCATCGTCGGGTCCGGGTCGTTTTTCCTCCCTTGATGAACGCTCCATACAAAACAACACGTTGCAAGAACAGTCTGCTCCGCAGACCTCCCAGGAGCCCACGACAGTGGCAGCACTCGCGCACTGCGCAACTCCTCCAGGGACCCGCGAGGTCTCGGCTGAGTCTGCGTGCTTACCGACTCCGCCGTGCCTCCCAGGAGCCCGCGAAAGTGGCGGCAGCTGCACAGTCGGCAGACCCCCAGGGAGACGCGAGGTCTCGGCTGGATGTGCGTACGCCCCCACTCCGCTGGGCCTCCCAGGAGTCCGCGCGCAGGTCGTTGCCCCCTCCAGGGAGCCGCAATGCCTCGGCTGGATGTGCGCACCCACCCAAGTGGCGACAGCTGCACAGTTGGCAGTCTTCCAGGAAGCTGCGAGGTCTCGGCTGGGTGTGCGTACTCCCCCACTTCTCCTGGCCTCCCAAAAGCCCACGAACGTGGCGACAGTTGCGCAGTTCGCAGCCCCCCCAGGAAGCTGCGGGGTCTCGGCTGGGTGTGCGTACCCCCCTACTCCGCCGTGCCTCCCAGAAGCCCACAGAAGTTACGACAGCTGCGCAGTTCGCAGCGCCCCATGGAGCTGCGAGGCCTTGGCTGGGTGTGCGTACTCCCCATACCTCGCCGTGCCTCCGGGGAGCCCACGAAAGTAGCGACAGTTGCTCAGTTCGCAGCCCTTCAGGGAGCTTCGGGGTCTCGGCTGGGTGTGCGTACTCCCCTACTCCGCCGTGCCTCCCAGGAGCCCACGGAAGTTACGACAGCTGTGCAGTTCGCAGCCTCCAAAGAAGTCCAGACGACGGAGGGCGAGGGAGGCAAGGAAGCAGGAGGAGAAGGGGGGGGAGAAAGAGGAGGTGCTTGGAGACCACTGTGCTCTATTCAGAGCGACAATCCAACACACACGAGGCTTGGAAATACAGCAGGAGGTACGAGGCGGGAGGGAGGAGGAAGGGGAGGAAGAGAGGGGAAGTGGAGACCACAGTGCTCTATTCAAAACGAAAGCCCGACCCATGAGGGCTGGGATGAACAATCGCAACGATTCCTCGTTTTTTGGTGACGCCCGAATCTGAGGGATCCTGGTCCTCTTCGATCCTCGATCCACTGGCGAGCGCGCGACCCACCACCTCGAGACAGCAGCACACAAAAAACGGCGTCCTCCGGCGGGGGCGACCTCAACCTGCGAGGCCTCGCTGGGCAGAGGCGCGCGGGAATGTGTGGGGGGGAGCTGCGGGGGAGCGGCGCGGGGGGAGCCCTGCTACCTCTTGCGATTCCGCCTTCTCCTCCTCATCCTCCTCTTACCGCTGCCTCCTCCTCCTCCTCCTCCTCCTCCTCCTCCTCCTCCTACCTCCTACCTCCTACCTCCTACCTCCTGCCTCCCCCTCCTCCTCCTCCTCCTCCTCCTCCTCCTCCCTCCTCCTCCTCCTCCTCGTGCGCACTTGCTGAATGCCCGCGATCGCCCGTAGCGTCACCCCCCCCCCCCCTCCTCCTCCTCCTCCTCCTCCTCCTCCTCCTCCTCCTCCTCCTCCTCCTCTCCTCCTCCTCCTCCTCCTCCTCCTCCTCCTCCTCTCCTCCTCCTCCTCCTCCTCCTCCTCCTCCTCCTCCTCCTCCGCCTAGGTGGCTTGGCACCGTGGCCCCCGCCCCACGCCCCCCCGCAGCCGTTTCTGCGGGCGGGCGCCGCGGGGCCCGCGCCATAGCCCCCGCGCCGGCTGCCCGCTGCTTGCGGGCGCCCGCACATCGTGGCGCCGTGGGCCCGCTCGCGCAGCCCTGCGTGGCACCGACGGGCTCGCCGCCTGAGATCGTGTGCGAGGTTCGCGCTGCGCCTGGCCGCGGCCCGCGCCAGGCTTGCTGGGCACCACGGCGACCGTGGGAGCAGCCTTGGCATGGCCCAGCAGCAGCCCAGGCAGGGCGCGGCCCCGCCCCAGCAGCCAAACTGGGCCTGCGCTGCGTCGAGGCTGTGCGGGTTCCGCAACAACTTCCCCAACCGTGAGACGTGCTGGAAGTGTGGCAGGGACCGCCTCGGACGCATGGTCCGCGAGTCGCCCGCCTCCTCGGAGCAGGGCGGGAGGTCGGCCTCCGCGGGTCGACGCCGCCGCTCTGGCCCTCCTCCTCGCGGTCGTGGTGGTCCTCCAGATGGCGCTGCTCACGGAGAACCTGCTGGGCCTGCAGTCGTGCGCGCCAGGCAAGGGTTGGCTGCTCTTCAGAAGGTCGGCTACGCCGAAGAGCACCCGCTCATCCAGGCAGCGCGACAGGAGCTCGCCGCCCTGGAGGCAGAGGAGCGCCGTGCTCAGCCCCCCGAGCAGCTCTTGGTCTCCCTCCAGAAGCGCGTGGAGGAGGCACGAGCTCGAGCCTCCCAGGTGGCGGACAACCTCGTGGAGGCTCTTGCGAAGGTCGACGACCTCCGCAGGCAGCAGGGCGTGGCCGACGCGGAGGTCAAGAACCTGGAGGTTGAGGTTCAGGCTGCCCAGCGCGCCGTGGCGGCCTCGGCGGCGAGCTCCAGCGGCGTAGACTTGGCAGCCCTCGCCTCCACGCTGGTCGGCCTCCAGGCCACGCTCGCCAGTGCCCCCGCGCGCGTCGCCAGTGGGCAGGGCATCCATGTCTTGGAGGCGATTGGGCAGCAGGTTGCAGCGCTTGGCACAGCGTTCCCCGCCGCCTCGGCCCTCACGGCCTCAGGAGCCGCGGCTGTCCCCGCCGCCGCTGGAGCAGGAGGCCCAGCAGACTCCTCGCCAGCAGCCGCAGCTCCCCCTGCGGCTGCGCTGCCTCCTGGTGCTGCCTACGCGTTTCGTGCAGGCGGGGGAACCGCCGCTGCCGCCTGGGAAGCCGCAGGCGAGGCCGACATCGAAGGCCAGACACCGTGGGCGTCGAGGCAGCGCCCGCGTGAAGGCCTCATTCGTCACCTACAACGGCTCGTCCTGGGCTTCGTGCAGGGAGTTGTTGACCCACTGCGACCTTGGCATTCAGGTGGTGGCGGCTCAGGAGCTGCGCATCGATGGTGACGATCGTCGGCGCGCTGAAGGCTGGGCGGCTCGATCTGGATGGCATGCTATTATCTCATCGTGCCGACGTCTGGAGTCGGGGCGGCCTTCTGCTGGAGTTGGTCTTTTCATTCGGCGTCACATCAGCGTGACGATGCTGCCAGGCTTGCGAGGTTTTGACCTGATTCCGAGCTTCTGTGTGGCATGTCATGCGGATTTTGGCATCAGAGGCGGTCTCGTGTTATTGTCCTGCTACTTTGAAGTGGGGCGATGGAACGACGTGAATGTGATGCGGCTCTACGACATCGCTACAGCGCTGCGGGGTTGGAACAGGCCGTTTCTGATGGCGGGTGATTTCAACTGCGATCCGAAACATCTCATGGAGTACGGTTTCTTGGACTTCATCCCTGCTGCAGTGGTCGCGAGGCCCCCTGCTCCTACAGGGCGCCTCCCTGCGGGCACGTGCCGCAGCGCTCAGGGGGCCTACTCGACCATCGACTACTGGCTGGCCAGCTTGTCCATCGCGAGCTCGCTAGCGCCGCCCCTGCCTGTGGAGGGCTGGCCTGCGTCGCCGCATTTCCCGATGATGACGTCCCCCGACGCGCGGGCCAAGGCGGTCAAGTTCCTCGTCCTGCGGGCGCCGAAGGCCTTCCCGAAGGCGGCCCCGACCGAGGACGTCACGCCTGTGCTGGCGGGTGGCACCCGCGACCTCACCGAGGATGATGTGGTACAGGGTGGAGTTGCGAGTCCTGTTCAGGCTCAGGCGCGGCTGGATCGCCTGTACGCTGAGTTTGTGAACATCGTGGAGGAGGAGTTGCTTGTGCGCTACGGCGTCCCTGCGTGCGACGCTCCTCGCTACTGCGGCCGTGCTGACAAGGTGGCCTACTGCTGGCGCCAAGCTGGGGGAGCGCCTGCAGCTGCGAGACCTGCCGCACCTCCTGACGCTCGACGTGCTCGGCGCCTGGCCCAGGCTGCGGACGACGCGCTGCGTGCAGGTCTGCAACCCTTGGATTTACTTCGGCGCTTGGACAGGCTTGTCTCTCTGGGCACTGAAAGGTCTTTTCGCTCGCTCGAGTGCCAGCACGCGGTGGCCACGCTGCGAGGCATCTTGCCGCTGGCACGAGAGGTCGTTGAAGCGTCCCCCATCGCATTCCAGGTGCCGTTGGATCGAGCGGCCCTGTTGCAGTCAGGTGACCACGCTGGGCTGTCTACTACTGGTCTCGTGGGATTTGATCTCACTGGCATTCAGCGCCTACTGATGGATTCGGTCTACTTTGTCATTGGTTGGCTTCGCTCTTTCGCCGACGACCTGGAGCAGGCGGCGATGGCCGAGCGCGGGCGGGACTTTGCACGGTGGGCCGCCAACTGTCGTGAGTCTCGCATCAAGCCGCTGTTCAGCTTCACAAGACCGTCTGGTGTTCCGCATTCCCAAGTGGTTCGGCATCAGAGGCCCCCCACCTTGGCTCAGGATGTTGCAGATGATCAAATGGATGGTTGGTCTGGCATCTGGAATGCACGCCCTGCGTCCGAGGTCCCCACCCGTGATCAAGTGCAAGGAGAGGCTGCTGGGCCCGATGATTACGTTGTGCGACACCTCGCGGACTTCCCTGACACGGCCCAGCTCTTCGAGGATATTCGACGCTTGCCGCGCGCCTCTTTGCCTGTGCCTAAGATAGGGCAGTTGCGTGCGGCGGCAAAGTCCTTCAAGTGGCACACGGGGCAAGGTGCTGACCGACTTGCGCCTCGCTCCCTCAGCCTGCTCACGGACGAGACCCTTTCGTTGCTCGTCTATGTACTTTGGCTGGCGGAGCACTGGGAGCGCTGGCCCACGCAGCTGGCCGCCGTCCACATTGTGCTCTTGGCGAAGCCCAAAGGTGGATGGCGGCCCATCGCGCTCTTGCAGGCGACCTACCGTGTGTGGTCGCAGGTCCGCAGCGGGCAGCTGCGGGCTTGGCTGCTGGAGCACGACAGGCCGTTCTTCGCCCTGGCCTCTGGCAAGACCACTCTGGATGTGGCCTCGCGGGCCCTTGTGAGGGCCGAAGCTGCACTGGCGGTCGAGGATGGCGTCGTGACGGCCATTGTTGATGTCGAGAAGTGCTTCGACCGCAAATGTTGGCGGAGGCTGATCTCAGCGGCGTCCAAGCACGGCTTCCCGCGCCAATTGCTTTCATGTGCGCTGGTGATGTATCGTGCGCCTCGCAGGCTCGTGTGGCAGCAGGCTGCGTCATATGCTGTTACGGTGTCTCAGGGCGTTCTTCCAGGCTGCAAGTTCGCGATGGCCCTCGTGCAGCTGCTGATGCTCGCGTCAATGGATGACTTCGTCAGCACGGTCGGTCTCGGCATTCCTGCTCATATGGGTTTTTTCCTTTTCTTTGGACATCTTCGCTGACGGCTTAACCCTGCAGGTGGTGGCCAGACGGGCGGATTTATGCAGGATCGCCACCGACGCGGTGGCATTGCTCTGCGACACCCTGCTGGATCTCGGCCTCCCTGTGGCGAAGTCGAAGGCGTTTCTCACAGCGTCTGACGACTCCACCGCCCCCGCCGTGGCTCGGCTTCTACGGAGGCGCGGTTTCCAGGCCAGGTCCTGGTTGGAGGTCTTGGGCCTTGAGGTGGCCGCTGGCAAGAGCGTTCGTGCTCGTGTGCTTCGGGGTCGGGTCGGACGCGTCTCGAAGCGGGCCAGACACTTCAGGAGGCTGAGCCACCTCGGGGCGAAGTTCAGACAGGTTCCCAAGGCAGCAGTCGGCCCTGCTATTACCTACGGCTTGGGCATTGTGGGAGCTGGGCCGCACCTGATCAAGCGCGTGACCTCCCTGGCGAAGCTGGGCTGGCAGGTCATTCCCTCGGGAGCTTCGCACTGGATCGCGTCGAGATTGGAAGAAGGCTTTGAGTTTCAACCAGCGACGATGGCCATTGTTGGACCTGTTTTCAACTGGGCTTTGATGATTCAGTCGGGGGAAGTTGATCACTCCACGCTGCAGACGGCATGGCGCTCTCAGTTCTGGAAGGTGGCATCTGTTGACTGGCGTGAGAGCTGGAAGCTGGTGGCTGGTCCAGCTGGTGCTTTTGCGCGGTCTGTGACTTACTTGGGCTGGACAGTTTCCTCAGCGTTTCGAGTCCGTACTCGTGCTGGTGTTACTATGGACTTACGTGAGGTGGCCCCGTCAGGTGCCAAGTGGCTGGCGCTCAAGGGCTTCGAGGTCGTGGGCTGGTACCAGTGGGCTGCCAGGCCAGAGGTGATGCCAGAGCTTGATGGCCCGTCTCACAAGGACCCAGCTGGTGCGTGGTTGAGCCCCATACGTGCGTTGCTTTGCCCTGGCCCCAGGGCCAAGCGTTGGGCATTGGATCCGCTGGCTCGGGCTGCGCTACGCACCGCGGTCGTGGGCGGCCACTTCACGCAGAAGCGATTGCACCGACACGCTTACGCTCACTGCCCCGACTGCAAGAACTGTCCTGGTGTCGACGGAACGGCTCACCACAGGTATTGGCGATGCCACGTGTTTGATGACATTCGTGAGTATGCGGTTTCTGAGGCCACCCTGGATGCGGCAAGGAGGGCACCACCTGGTGACTTGCTCTACTCTCGTGGGCTGTACCCCAACTCCGTTCTGCCTGCCTTGCCGCCCAGGAACGATTCAGGTGTTTGGTGCTATGATCGTGGAGCTCGGGCTGAAGGACATTTTGTCGTCACGGGCTCGGTGTTCGCTGACGGATCGTGCAAGACGCCACTTCACTGGGGCGCTGCTGACCGTGCGGGCTGGGGCTTCGTGGTTGTGGGAGATGCTCGTTACTACGGAGCTGTCTTTGGGCCGCTGTCTGGCCATCGCCAGACATCTGCTCGGGGCGAGCTGTTCGCCGTGATTCAGGTGCTGTCCGTCGGCGTGGCACCGCTCCATATCTTCACGGACTACATGCCGTTGCTAGAGGGGCTGGCGCGTGGCAAGCGCTGGTGCCCCAATCCGAGGCGTGAGAACGTGGATCTTTGGCGTCGCCTATTCCACCAGCTGGAGGATCACGGAGGTGTTTCCATTTCTGGGGGCCTGGAGGGTCCGATTCGGTTCTCATACGTCAAAGGCAACTCCAGTGAGGACTCGTGGCATCGCCGCTGCAACGATCTGGCAGATCAAGCGGCAAAGAGGGGTCGACAGCTGCACGACCTCCCTCAGGGCATTGTCGAGGGCTACACCGACTCGCTGAATACGCTCAGATCGGTCGCGACCTGGATTGCAAACGCCTCCAGGATGATTTTCGACGGCACCGTGGCCCCCGACCGCGTGGACGTCCCACGGCGGCGGGACATGGCGCTGCGCGGCCGCTGGGCGCAGCTGGTGGCGGCAGGCGCTGGTGGCAGCGGCGCTGTGAGTGAGCGCCGCGGTGCGGGATCACCCGCAGGCGAGCAGGCCTGCCCTCCTCAGCTCCTGCATCGTGTGCGGCTGAGGGGCAGGAAGTATAGTTGTGATCGTTGCTCCGCTTACGCGGTGACTCCGAAAGGTGCTGCGAGGCTTAAAAGGGGTCTTTGTAGGGTTGCGGAGGCGGCGGCCCTCTGGGGCCTGGAGGGTGTTTCGCCTGACCCTTCCTCGACTGCGGCCCCTGCTGGGCCGAGGGGCCCTGGCGGGCCGAGCGGGAGCGTCTCGGGCCCCTCTGAGGCTAGCCCCTCCTTGGAGCTTCGGGGTGTTGAAGCCCCAAGTGGGCCAGAGAGGTCGCCGCCCCTCGCGACTGAGGGTCTTGAGCGGTCCCTGGCCTTTAAGCGGGTGAGGTTTCAGGTGGATGGTGTGGGAGAGGATCAGCTGGATGCTGAGTTGGGGGAAGCGTGTCGGCGCGCCAAAGAGGCACGCTCCCTGGGCCCGCGAGAGCCCCCCCCACCGCCCCCCCCCCCGCTCCTGCCAGGACGGCGAGGGACCGCAGGGCTGGTGGGCCCCTGGTGGGGCCGAGTCCGAAGGCGCCTCGGACGGGGGCTGCGCCCTCCGCGTCGGGCGTCGGTGGGCCTGCGGGCTCTGGCGAGCTTGTGGGGCCCCCGCCCTGCAAGCGCCCTCGGACC